>CBVK0100413089.1:0-20099 GCA_900067695.1 Picea abies | reverse complement strand
ATATATATATATATATATATATATATATATAGGGATTATTAAGGAATATTTTTATTTAAATCTTTAAGGAGAAAGAAAGGTATTATTTATCGTAAATTATCAATGAAGCAAAATGGAGTCTAGTAAGGAAAAAGGAAGATTTACTTATTAACGTTGTCCAGCCGTATGTTGTGGGTTTTCAACATTAAAGGGAAATATTCAAGGAAGAGAGATAAACATTGTTATTAGCTTGGACTATAATGCAAATTACATGAATATTGATTTGACAAATCAATTATTAAGTCCAGAGCTGACTATAATTGGAAACAAAGATTATTTTCAAATTAAGAAGTTACAAGTGGCGATTGATGAATATCAGTATATATCTCAATTTTATGTTATAACTATGTATCAAGAAGAAGTTGACATGGTCATTGGGCTACACTGGTTTAAAAGTCTAGGTACCTTCATTTTAAACATGGAAAAAAAGTTTGTGACATTCCCCTATAAACACAAAATGATAACATTACAAGACACGACATCAGAGCTAGTAACACTAGAAGACTTTAACAAGACCTCAAAAGTAATACTTCAAGAAAATAAAAAAGCAATGCAAGGGATGCAAAAAGAATTTAATGAAATTATCATAGAAAAAAATGAAGAAATTTCTCGCTTAAAAGACCACAATAAAAAATTACTCGCCTAAATCAAGAAGGCTAAGGTTACGAAGCAATATGGAAAAAAATTAGAACAAGAAAATGAAGATCTCGAAAAAGAATTGAAGAAGAACCTCTCAGAAAAAGAAGAAGAAAATTCTCGTTTGAAGAACCTTAATCAGGAGCTACTAAAACAAATTAGAAAGTTGAAAGAACACAAACTTGAAAATCCAGACATTAAAGATATCAACAAATCAGGTAATGAAGAAAGTATCGCTCAAGAAGCTGCAAAATCAACTAAAAAAAAGACGACGTTAGTTTTCGAAGTACAAACGATGGAAGCTCCAAATATACTTACTAATCAAAATTCAACCATTAACAAGGCAATATCAATGCACGAAAAAATCATATATCAAAGTTAAAAGAAGAAAATGCTACAAGTATGATAAGGGAAAATAATGTTATAAGAACTCCTTATTGACATCCAAATCATAAGAGAAAATATCTAAACCAGTTAGAATATCGATGTCATTCAGGACGAGAACGACGAACTTATCATCCGAAAAATATTGATACCAACACAATTAAGTCTCATGACATCAGTTCATTGTGGAAGTGCAACGTTCCACAAAAGATTGAATTAGGATGGTCAGATCCTTTTTCGATTCTACAATTTTTCTCAGTACTTAGATGTTCATATCGTCTCGTGTCATCAACTACGACAACTCCCAAAACAGTGAATGATGAGAAGAAATTACAAGCCAAAGAAAAAGCCTTCAATCCTTTTTCATCAATATGATTTGAAGACAAAGCATTTTTAAGGGGAAGACAATGTTATGAACACAATATAAATAATAATCAATAATTAATGATTATTAATGAAGAGACACCTTCATGATGAAAGGTTGCATCTCTTCATGAATGGACACCCCTGTGTGGGTATATAAGGCCCTCATTCTCATTGTACTTATCATCTTATTCATTCTTATACAATTATTATTAAATAGATTTACTATCCTTAAATGGATTATTGTGTATTTTCCTATTTATATTGGATATTTACATAGTAAACTAGCTTGGTTCACCACAAAATTGATATCCCATTATGGGAATACCAAGAGCGATACATTCCTTAGTCAATTGATAAATCTTTGGCAAAAAGGTCCAATTACATAACACATTCAATAATTTCAAAAGCTCAGTCTAAGGGTAAAGAACATCCCCGAGGACAATTTGTTAGATCTCTTTATGGGCACTTTAAAGGAGAACATTCAACATGAGGTGCGTCTCTTCGAACCTAAATCCGTAGAAAAATCTTTCAATATGTCAAGGAAAGTGGAAAACAAAAATATGGCTAATAGAAGACTGACCACTAACAACTATAGAGAGCACCATGTTCCCTCTCTCAACTGACAAGGTTGACACCTCAACAAATGGATGAAAGAAGAGCAAAGGGACTATGTTTCAATTGTGACAACAAGTACAAAAAGGGGCATAAATGTGGTGAGAAGAAATTATTCTACATAGACTATGAAGAGGAAGAGGATCAAGAATTGGAACAATCACAAGATCTAGGTCTAGAAGAGACTACTCCAATGGTATATTGTCATGCATTGGTCAACATTAGTACTCCACAAACACTCAAGATAGAATGACATTTCAAAAAGAAAAAGGTAATAGTGTTGATTGATTTTGGTAGTACCCACAACTTCATCAATTACAAATTATCAAAAGTCTCAATTGCTTTGTATTTCCGACACTAGAGTTTCAAGTAATGATTGAAAATGGAGGTACCATAAATTGTTCAGGAAGGGCCATAGTGTTAAGCTCAATATGGGGGAGTATTTATTGGATAGTCCCATGATTGCCATCCAAATGGGTGGTGATAATGATGTATTAGGGGTCCAATGGTTACAATCATTGGGAACAATGGCCCTTAATTTTCAATACATTTTCATGAGATTTTTCTCAGAAGGAAAGGAAATTGAGCTTAGAGGTATCCAAGGGAAACTCCTTAAGGTGATAATTGTTGAAACACACACTGACACTGAGATATTTGAGAGATCCAACTCTCAAATACAAGACCTAGCTTTTAAACATGAACCAACCTAATAGAGAATGAATCTTTATTCAGTCCATTATATATATATTATCCGACAAGACACCTAAGATTCACCACAACTTCTGGTTTATATAGTATATCAATAGGTGTAGGATTTGAACCATTGCGTCTTTTGACATGAACCATTGCATCCTTTCATTTATTTAACAACTATGTTATTTTAATGACAAAATTCTTCATTGGGTGAACTTGGTTCTTCTTTCAGTCTCTTTTAATTAAGAATCATATTCTTAATTAGCATTGGTTTTCAGGCCAACCCACAGTTCTGGTAGCCTACAATTTCTGTATTCAAATTCTGTAAATAGGCGTTTCCTTCAATCCACTTCCCTTTGTGACCGCGGGCTCGAAACCATAGGCTTATCCATTCCAAGCATTGTTCTATTAACGCTTTCTCTTTCTGCGCTTATTCTTCTACATGGGACCGTATTTAAATGTCAAAGGTCTTATTTACTTCTAGGCCCTTTGCGCTCTTTATAGCTTCTTTTACCTTATCACACAACTAGTGCTGGAACCAAGTCCTTTGGTACTTCGGCCTTCGGGACTTCGAGAATTTTTGCTGGTAGGACATCCTTGGAGGTTGTAATTTCGGAGTGACGTGGTATGCTGATGTCACCTAGGTTGATGTGGACCCATAGTTGTGTGCCACGTGTCACCCTGATTCACGACTTTCCCAGACCTTATGTGCCAAATGGACCTTGACACTTGTCACTAGTTGATTAGGCCACGTGTCATCTTTGTCTTCATCCACATGTCTCCCTCTTGGATCTAGGTTGCTTGATCTAACTGTTTTGACTTAATCGCCCGGTGAGATGGACAGTCCATATTTCATATAGGCGCTTTAAATAGATTAACGGTTCAAATATAATCAACTGTTAAGTGGACGGTTCTTATTCATTTTAAACACTTAGAATGATTTCATGTGATGGGTTCGCGGACTCTCAGACTTGCAGACTCATATGTCTTCTCGAGTGTCATCAAAATGCAGGTCCAACTTCTGTTACCTCCATCATGAACCATAGATCTTGATCAAACGTCTCTTACTTAATCGCCCGGTGAGATTGATGGTCCATATTTCATCTAAGCACTTTAAACAGATCGACAGTTTGGATATAATCAACCATTGAGAGGATGGTTCTTGTTCATTTTAAACATGTACTTTTACTTAGAATTATTTCATGTGATGGGTTCGCGGAATTTCGGACGTGCGAACTCACATGTCTTCTATGGTGTCATCAAAATGCACCCTTGACTTCTGTAGCCTAAAAAATGAACCTATACTTAGAAAAAATTTCAAGTGCTTTTTTTTTTCTCGAGTTCACGTACTCTCGAACTTGCAGACTCATAATGATTCTATGATGTCATCAAAATGCACCCCTAATTTCCGTTACCTCCATAATGAACCATACTTAGAAATTTTTAAGTGAAGTCACGATGCTTACGCTATCCTTCCATTGCTTGATCTAACGACTGAGGATTATCGCTCCCAATCTGACGGTTGGGACTTAATTTCTCCCAGCCTCTGGCTCCACCTCGATCTGATAGTCCTGAATTGTCTCGAAAACTACACCAACGAACATGATTCCTCCTCAACCCCTTTGGCTTTACACTTGGATTCCAACTGAACCATGATCATTGATCTGTGCCTTTGATCAGTGATCGACGATTGTTATATTTCTTGACTGTAACAGAGTTTCCTCACAACTCTGAGGGTGTTATACAGTTGATCTGTTGGGATTCAATCCCAATAGAACTTCCTTTGTAGAGCTCCTCCCTTCTGATCTTTTCCTTCAACCTTTCCAAAGGTCTTAACATTGTGCGCTCTGATTCCGTGCAACCTAGTATGCTACCTCTCATGAAATTTATGTTTATACTGGATTCCTCTGCAACTTGCGCATGTCTTCTGTGCAACCTACTACGTTATCTCTCTTGAGATTTATGTCAGTGCAATCCTCTATGCATTGTCTATGTTTGATTATTGTCCATGTTAGATTCATGTTGCCGTCAATGACAACACACAATCAATAATGCCAACAATAAGCTCCAACAGTGTGACAAAATTACTCAAAAAGGGACACCATTGTGTAATTGCACAATTGTGCTCACTAGATGTTCAAACACCTATATCCTCTTCTCCATTGGATCTCCAAATAGTTATCAACAATCATTCAAAGATATTTGGAGAAATGCCTAAGGGTCTTCCACTTGCTCAAGATCATGACCATGCTATTCATTTGCAACCAGGAAGTGTACCACCTAACATTAGGCCTTATAAGTATCCATATGTATAGAAGAGTGAGATTGAGCATATGATCCAAGAAATGTTAGAGGCCAACATCATTCAACCTAGCCAAAGTTATTTCTTTTCACTAGTGGTGATGGTTACGAAAAATGATGGTTCATGGCGTATGTGTCTAGATTATAGACAACTCAACAAAATGACCATCAAAGATAAGTTTCCTATTCCTATCATTGATGAATTATTATTTGAATTGCATGGAGAAATTTTCTTTACTAAGTTGGATCTTCGTTCAGGATATCATGAAATCAGAATGAGGTAGGAAGACATTCCCAAAACATCCTTAAGAGCACATGAAGGTCATTGTGAGTTTTTGGTCTTGCCACTTGGACTTACAAATGCACCGTTAACATTTCAAAGCTTAATAATTTCTATTTTCAAACCCTTCGTTAGAAAAATTGTGCTAGTATTTTTTGATGGCATACTAATCTACGACAAATATTGGGAAGAACATGTTGACAAATTATTACAATTATTGGAAGAACAACAACTTTATGCAAAGCCTTCTAAGTGTGCCTTTGGGATTCAAGAAGTGGAATATTTGGGTCATAATGTATTTCATGAAGGTGTAAAAGTGGACCCTAAAAAAATCAAATCTATGAGGTAATGGCCAATCCCTAAAACCTTGAAGAAACTTAGAGGATTCTTAAGATTGATAGGCTATTACTGTAAAATTGTTAGGAACTATGGTCAAATAACAACATCTCTAATACCATTATTAAAGAATGAAGCATTTTCTTGGACTCAAGAAGTAACCAAAGCTTTTGAAAAACTTAAGGAGGCTATGTGTACAACTCTTGTCCTGGCCACACCTAACTTCACAAAAACATTTATTATGGAGTGTGATACCTCATCCCATGGCATTGATGCAATTTTAATGCAAGAAGGAAGGCTTGTTGCCTTTGAAAACAACCAACTTAAAGGAAAAAACTTACTCAAACCCATTTATGAAAAATAAATGTTGGCTATACTACATGTAGTTAAGAAATGACACTCTTAATAATTGGAATACATTTCAAAGTAAAGATAGATTGTGATAGTTTTAAGTACTTCTTGGAGCAACGATTATCTTCAGAAGAGAAACAAAAATGGGTTACAAATATGCTAGGTTATGACTTTGAAATTATCTACAAAAAAAGAAAACATAATATTGTGGCAGATGCACTTTCAAGGAAAGAAGAAGAAATAGATGGTTCACTATGTGCTATTTCTATTTCGTGATGTGATTGGGTGGAAGAAGCAAGGATACAATGAAAGAAAGATCATTCAACAACTACAAGAGGACCCCAATTCATTAGATAAATTTGTATGGAAGAATTATTTGCTATGGTATCATGATTGCCTATATTTATGTAAGAATTCCCAACTCAAATAGAAGGTCCTTCTAGAATTGCACACTTCTCCTATAGGAGGACATTCAAGATTCTTGAAAATTTACCATGGGATCAAGAAGGATTTTTTCTGGGAAGGTCTTAAAAGTAATGTTCAAAAGTTTGTGTATGAATGTGTGGTATTCTAACAAAATAAGAGAGAGACAATCAAGATTCCATGTCTCCCACAACCATTCACTATACCCAGTCAACGTTGGGAAGAAGTTTCAATGGATTTTATCATAGGTTTACCAAAATTTGAAGGAAAGATTGTCATCATGGTAGTAGTGGATTGACTGACAAAGTATGCCCATTTTTTCCCTCTCTCTCATCCTTTAAAAGCAAGTACAATAGCTACAACATCCATGGAAACGCTTCAAAATCTATATGGAGTCCCAAAGATTATTATAAGTGACAGAGATCCAATTTTCACTGGAATTTTTTGGACTAAATTATTTCTTGTTTAGGTAATCAATTGGCTCACAAATCATCTTACCATCCTCAATCAGATGGGAAAATCAAGATTGTAAATAAATGTCTAGAAGGATATATTTTTTTTCTTTGCATTTGATAAAAAAACACAATGGGTCAAGTGGTTTCCCTTGGCATAATGGTGGTACAACACATCCTTCCATACTTTATAAAAATTGTCCCCATTTGTGGCACTCTATGGATATCATCCTCCATCCATCACATCTCTCTTGAAAGGGACTGCAAAGGTTCAAGAAGTGGAGGACCACATAGGGCACCGACAAGAAGTTCTCAAACTATGGAAGGACAACTTGGTTATGGCACAAAATAAGATCATGAAATAACAAGAAGATCAACATCGTAGTGAAAGGGAATTTGAAGTGGGGTTTGGGTATTTTTGAGGCTACAACCATATAAACAGATGTCCCTCAAGCAACACAACAAGGAGAATAAATTAGAACCCAAATATTATTCCCCCTATAAAGTGTTGCAAAGGATTGGAGAAGTATGTCTTACAAATTGGAGTTTCCTTTGTCTTCACGTGTACATCTAGTCTTCCATGTTTGTTACTTAAAGGTAATTGGTGATAAGATCCCAGTCCAAACTATTTTACCATATATTAATAAAGAAGGGAAAATCATACTAGAAGAAAAAATAATCCTTGAAACAAGGATGAAGCAGTTACAAAATTGAGTAAATACTGAGAACCTCGTCAAATGGAAGAACCTACCAGTGGAAGAGGCAACATGGGAAGATGATTTTTTCATGAGAAAACACCCGCGGTTAGTCAAGTGTTGAGGACAACATTTGTTTGAAGGGGCATGACATGTTAAGCCCCAGACAAAACCCATGTTAAGTATAAAACCCCTTATTAATCCCTAGATATTGAATTATTACATTTCTAGTGTTATATTAGTAGGTTGGCTAGAACCCTTCATTGTACCCTTTCATTATAATTGTACATTTTGTCTCCTATAAATATACCAAGGAGACCTAGTCTTAAAATCATCTTATCTCATCTTGTACATTCAATATATTTTAAATGTAGGTTTCACCCTCAAAGTGTATTGTTATTCATTGACTTTTTATCCTTCTTAAGGCATTAGTTCTTAACATAATTGAAAAAAAATGTCTACTTGACATGTCTAAAAAATTATCGTGATGAGGAGAGGGAGAAGAATATATGCCAGTGATCTGGATTGGATCATTATATTATTTGTCATCTATATTGATGCTTTCAGAGTGGAAAAATTGGAGGAATCAACTTGCAGGGTCATTTTAGTGGCAGGTCCTAGTTTGGAAAATTGAGGTCTAGAACCTTATGAAGCCATTTTGAGGCATTAAACGTTGTTTTTTGTGCTTCTGGTATATAGATCTTATGCCCACCCCATAAATGGTGTTCTACACTATGTGACATTTCCAACAGTGCAAATCGTGCGTCAATTAGAGTTCGTATGCAAAAGTTATGTCTCTCGCAAGTTGATCTATCGTGTTGACCACCATGGTACGAGATGATGCCACATCAACCCCCATTACTCATGCATATGGGGTTAGCCACGTGAGGAATTTCAAGAATTTTCTAGAAGGTTCAAAACCCTACCACAATTGAGGGTTGAGGAAGTAAAAAACCTACTCCTAAATAGCTATCGGTCTATGTTAAATACCGGGCCATTAGGAGGAGAAGGGGTTCCATTATTTTGTATTGTATCTTGTTCCGTAGGTGAGAAAAACATCTGAGAGTGGTATTATGTTAGCATAATAGAGGAGGATAGATTATGTAGCAACCATACATGCCACAAGTCAAAGGTGTTGATTTTTGTAGCTTCGGGAGGTATTCCCACAAGAGGCCAAGGTGCTAGGCATGTGGGAATTTCCATTGGCACCAGTTTAGCCTTTCGTTTCGTCAAAATTGGCCTTGGAATGAGGTTGGGGCCTCATGGGCTTGGTGATGGGTTTTGGGGGTTTGTGATGGGGATTCACACAAGTTCACCTATCGTGTTTACCACCATGGTACAAGAGGATGCCACATCAACCCCCATTACTCATGCATAAAGTTATGTCTCTCACAAGTTGACCTATCGTGTTGACCACCATGGTATGAGAGGATGCCACATCAACCCCCATTACTCATGCATATGGGGTTAGCCACATGAGGAATTTCAAGAATATTCTAGAAGGTTCAAAACCCTACCACAATTGAGGGTTGAGGAAGTCAAAAACCTTCTCCTAAATAGCTATCGGTGTATGTTAAATACCAGTCCACTAGGAGGAGAAGGGGTTCCATTCTTTTTCATTGTATCGTGTTCCATAGGTGAGCAAAACATCTGAGAGTGGTATTATGTGAGCATAATAGAGGAGGAGAGATTATGTAGCAACCATACATGCCACAGTTCAAAGGTGTTGATTTTTGTAGCTTCGAGAGGTATTCCCACAAGAGGCCAAGGTGCCATGCATGTGGGAATTTCCATTGGCACTAGTTTAGCCTTTTGTTTCATCAAAATTGGCCTTGGAATGAGGTTGGGGCCTCATGGTATTGGTGATGGGCTTTGGGGGTTTGTGATGGGGCTTCACACCCATAAGAAAGCCTACTTTTGTGTTGACTTTGTGAAGGGGATTTTTACACCCCCTTGAACATGTATAAATAAGAAATCAAGTCATTGTGACAAACAAAAGTGAAGATGAAGTGAAGTGTGAGGTCTGAAATTTTATGCGGTAATTATGAGGGGCCGAGGAGGCCTCTAGGGCATGTTTCTCTCTTGTTTTTGAGTTGGATCTACTACATGAAGAAGGATGACTTGAGGGAGAGTTTTGTAAGCCTGTTCTGAGGACCGACAAAATTGGGGAAGAGGCCATAGGTATGAGGTAAGGGTGCGGCCTACCTAGGAGAGGCAGTCACAGACCTTTGACAATTGTGACCTGTCTAAGAGGAGTTTTCTTAAGCACAAGAAGGGTCCATATTGATCAGAAAGGTAGAGGGAGGATATGCAGCTTGTATAAGGGATGGTTGGTGAGGTTGTAGGCCCAAAATGCGGCTCGACCTTCAAGGACACTGATAGTCATAGGTCCTAAGGAGGCTGCAGGTGTCTTGTGTTGGTGTTGGACTGCTTTCAGGATGATTGCAGGTCTATTATGCAGGCTGCAACAACATTGTAACAACAAAAAGGTCTTGGACAATCAACAGTCAAGGAAAGGTTGGCATGTCTCAAAGGGACAACCCTTAAGGAGTTGTTACAACAGTGACAAAATAGATTGGCAAGCAAGAAGATATTGTGACTAGACTTATGCACGAAAACTAGGAGGATTTCTACATAATTTGTAAGTGGTCTTGGTATCTTTATTGTCCCTGGTACGAGAGCCCATTGGTTTTTGGTCTAAGAACATTGATTCAGGATTAAATACTTGTGTATAAACAAATTCCAAATTTATGTTTCATTGTGTTAAAGTTAGGCATCTCAGTGTGTTTATGTTTACAGTTTAAATTAAATAAATTATGCATAATTGTGGAAGCATTAGAACATATATGAGTTGCAGTAAAAACTAACAAAAGGCAACTCCACAGAGAGTGCCTCTTTCGTTGTACTTGCATCATTTATATACCAGAGAAAAGAGAGCAAAGAAGCCTCACCTTCTAGCTGGGTTTTCTCCCGTATTGGGTTTCCCAGGTCATATCTTGTGTTTATTTGTGGATGGTGTGATTGTATCGTATTTTTCTCTATTTTCTACATTTTATCTATTTCACGCATAAGAAAAAAATCAATAACTAAATATTATGGAGATCTAAAGGAAAAATAACCTTAGTAGTAAGATTTCAATATTTTATTAGATCTATTGTGACAAACTGTTCGAGTGGAATATTCATGGCAATTTACACATCATATTGGTATTAGATCAATTTTTTATTTTGGCTATTTGTGGGAAGTTGAAGGATCCAAGAATCAACTTAAAGACAAGTTATAGAAACCCTAGCCATGGCAGACTAATATGTTCATAATTACCCTCAAGATCCAACAAAAGAGATATTTGAGTGGTTGGAAGCACAAGTTGCCGACATTAGTCGCAATATGAACCTCCTCATGGCGGCTCTAGCAAGAAAGCTTGGACCATTCAGAGATGATGTAGGCTTTAACTCAGATATCTGACCAGAGGGGAAATCGGGAGATCAAGAAGACAAAGGAAAGTAGTCACGAAAAGAATCCAAGAAAGAGTAGCCGAGTTCAAGTGTTGTTAACCCTTCACAGTCCATGTTCAATATGGAAGCAAAAGTGGGCATAAATCAATACTAAGGTGAGATCAATGCATTAAAACTGAATCATTGGTTGCAACAACTAGAAGTTTATTTTAAAGCTCACCATATAGATGAAGGGCATAAGATTTCATTTGCTAGATTGAAGTTAGAGGGCCATGCTTTAACCTAGTGGGAGATCCACACAAAAACACTTAGGTTGGAGGGTGATCCGCTAGTAACTAGATGTGAGGAATTCAAAACTCTCATTAAGGCCCAATTCTACCTTATCAAGTATGTAGAGGACTAATGGATCCAATGGAACTACTTCAGGCAGAGGCAGGGGTAGAGTGTACAAGAGTACACCATTGGGTTCAGAAGATGGCCATCATGTTGGGTATCTCTCCCAAGAACCCATATGTACTCCTCAAGTATATTGGGGGTTTACAAAATCATTTGCGAAAGTAGGTGATGCTTTTCAAGCCAAGGACAATGAATGAGGCGTGTGTACAAGTACAATACCTGGAAAACATAGGCCAAAATAAGGGGAAGACAAGTGGTTCAAAGCAAAAAGAGCACCAAGAAGCTTCCAAGGAGGGAAAGAAGAAGTGGAAAGGGGGAAAAGATAAGAATACAACAACCACTGCACATTAGTGCAAAGATCCCATCAAACCTTGCAATCATTGCAACATTGATGGCCACACTAAGGAAAAGTGTTGGAAACTACATCTAGAGCTAAACCCAAAGAACCACAAGAAGGATGAAAATAAAAATAACCTTCTAGCCAGATATTCGAGCAATCAAGTTGAAAGTAGCTTAGATGTGGATGAAAATATTGTCTGAACATCTGTGCAGAAGGAGGTGAATCTGAGTAGCCTTTGTCACTAGGAAGAGGAGGAGATGAACAAGCTCTTCCACATCAAGATTCAGGTTAAGAAGACCAAGATAGATGTTATGTTCGACTTTGGTTCACAAGATAATCTCACAACAACGGATCTAGTTAGAAATCTTGGATTGGAGGTTCACGATCATCCTAGCCCCTATCCATTGGGTTGGGTAAACAAGGATGCAAAGATAAAGGTAACAAAATAGTGTAAGGTTAAATTTGTTATAAGTGTTGATTTTTTTGATGAAGTGAAATTGGATGTAGTGCCCCTTGACGTATGTGGAGTAGTATTTGGAATCCCCTACATGTATACGAGGGATGCAATCTTCATGCAGAGAGCCAACCGATACTGACTTATAAAGGATGGGAATTCCTACATCATTAATGCACATAAAGGCAAGTCAAAGATCTCACTACTAAGTGCCAACCAAGCCAATAAGTTGATTAGTTCTAGTAAGAAATAAGTTTTGATTTTTTTAAGAGAAAATCAGTCTAATGATGAGTCAATGAGAGAAGACATCCCTGGAGGGGTGTACTAAAGAGCAGAAACATTAGTTGGAGAAGTTTTTATAGGAATGTAGAGGAATGTTTAAGGATTCTAAAGGGATACCACCCAAGAGGGATGTGGATCACAAAATACAATTATTTCCAGACTCCCCATTGTCGAATATTAGGCTATATAGACAGTATGTTCTAGAAGCGAATGAAGTGAAGAAGCAGTTCCAACAGTTGTTGGAGCAGGGTGTGATTTGACCAAGTACCTCACCTTGTGGGTCACCCATCGTAATTGTACCCAAGAAGGATGGGGCTCCGAGAGTGTATATCAATTACAAGGCATTGCACAAAATTACATTAAAGAATCGATACCCTTTGCCAAGGATTGATAATCTGTTTGACCAACTACAACATGCCAAGTAATTCACTAAGTTGGATTTGAAATCATGATATCACTAGGTATGAGTCAAAGAAGAAGATACCTAGAAGAGTGCCTTCAAGACAAGGAAAGGTTTGTATGAGTGGTTGGTTGTGCCATAATGCCATTCGGTTTATGCAATGCACCAACTACACTTATGAGACTAACGAATGTTGTTTTACGCCCTTATCTAGATCCATTTGTTATTGTTTATTTGGAAGATAAAATGGTTTGTAGCACTAACTAGGAAGAACACACCCCACATCTTATGCAAGTGTTAGAGACTCCGAAAAAGCACTAGCTACTGTCTAGTATCAAGAAATGTGAGTTTTCTCAGCATTGTTTGGTGTATTTGGGGTATGTGATCGGTGGAGGGGAGCTCAAGATAGATGTCACAAAGATGGAGGCCATAATGAAATGACCAGTTCCTACAAATGTCATTGAATTTAGGAGTTTTGTTGGGGGATCACAATACTTGTGGAAGTTCATAGCTTTATTTTGAGAAGTAGTTGCACCACTCCATGCCATAACAACCAATGGTAAGAGTTTCCAGTGGGGGAAGAATCAACAAAATGCCTTTGATGAGTTGAAAAGAAAGATCAGTCAAGCACTAATGCTCGCACTACCAAATTTGCAGAAGCCTTTTGAAGTGGAGAAATATGCAAGTGGGTATGCCATGGGAGCAATCCTGATCCAAGGAGGAAGGCCCATCTACTACCATTTTGAAGTATTTCATGGGGTGGTTCTCAACTACCCTACCTATGACAAAGATCTCTATGCCTTGGTAAAGCTGTCAAAAAGTGGAAGCATTATCTGATGGAAAAGGAGACCATCATCCACATAGATCACCAACCAATACAATATTTACAGGCCTAGAGTAAGCTATGGCAAACCAAGCATCAAAAGTGGATAGAGTTTTTACAACAATTTCATCTAGTCATCAAGTATAGGAAGGGTAGCAATTTTTTTTTGGAAGACATGCTTTCATGGCCACCCACGTCCAATATTATAGCTTTGGGAACTCTGATGCACATGGAGCCTCTTACCCATGATGCATACAAAGAGGCATACACAGAAGATGGGGACTTCAAGGAGGTGTTTCAACAACTACAAGGCCAAATTCATATAGAAGAATGTGATGAAAAGGCTGACTATCATTTCCAGAATGGTTTATTCTACAAACTCGACAAGATCCATGTTCCTAAAGGTGAATGATTACCTCTAAGGTTTCAAGTCATTTTGGTGTTGGGAAGACAATTGACAACTTATAGAGGTATGTGCATTGACCTAGAATGCAAGAATATTTAGCATGATATATTAGAGGATGTATACTTTGTTGTACCAACAATCCCAACAATAGGAAGCAAGGTCTATACCATCCCTTACTTGTACCCACTCGACCTTGGAAAAGCATTTCCATGGATTTTGTGGGAGGTTTACCAACCACATAGAAGGGACATGGCTATTTATTTGTGGCAGTGGAAAGGTTCAACAAAATGTGCATTCTCATGTCTTTTAAAAAGACAATCAAGGGGCAAGAAGCAACAAACTTGTTCTTTGAACAAGTCTGGGTGCACTTTGAGATACCAAGGAACATCATCTTAGACAAAGACACCATATTTCTCAGTGCATTTTGGACTACATTGTGGGAGAAGATGGACACTAAGTTGACGAGGTCTAAATCAGTCCATCCATAGACAAATGGGTAGATAGAAGTAGTCAACATGACTTTGGTGCAACTTTTGAGGGGTTACAATCAGAAGCATTTGAAGACTTGGGATGAAAATTTGATCTATATACAACACTCTTATAATAGAGCAGTCCATACTTATACTGGTAAGTCACCTTTTGAAACTCGCTTTGGGTGTTTTCCACCTTCACCCTTAGATGTTGTATATGGACAACAAGGAGGAGATGGGGAGGACCTCACAAGATATGCATTAAAAGCAGAAAAAATTGTTGAGAAGATCAGGAAGATCCATTCACAAGTGCAAGGGACACTAAAGAAGTCATGGGAAAAGTACAAGGCTAGACATGACCAACATGGAACAAAGAGAACATTTAGAGTGGGAGACAAAGTATGGTTACAACTGAATAAGGAAAGGCTACAGGGTCATAGTAAGAAGATCAAGACTCTGCGATATGGTCCTTTTGAGGTATTGGAAAAGGTGGGAGATAATGCTTACAGACTCAGTCTACCCCGTACATGTGCATTTACTCAGTAATGAATGTGGAGAATCTCAAACTTTATGAGCCTTCCATGTTAGATCAGGAGGAGGAGTAGGTCCTACCTTCCATAGAGGACTTAGCACTAGATGCTTAGGAAGAGTTAGCAGAGGACACATTTTTTCAAAAGTGGTCCGAAACTACAAGATAGAGGCATCATGACCTTTGGTAGATTGGGTTTAAAGGACAATTTCCAGGCAAAAAAAAGTGGTACTTAAGGGAGAAGGTAGAGGAAAATTTTCTCACCTCATTCATTAAATATTTTGGGGACCTAAAGCCTTCCTAAATTTGGAGGCATGATCTGGATTGGATAATTATATTATTTTTCATATATCTTGAATGCTTTGAGAGTGTAAAAATTGGAGGAATAAACTTGGAGAGTCATTTTAGTGGTAGGTCCCAGTTTGGAAAATTGGGGTATGAAACTTTCTAGAGCCATTTTGAGGAATTAAATGATGTTTTTTGGGGTTCTAGAGTTTAGTTATTAGCTCACCCCCCTAACGTTGTTCTACACTTCAATACCTTTCCAACGGTGCAAACCGTGTGTGAATCAGAGTTCGTATGCAAAAGTTATGCCTCCCCCAAGTTGAACTATTCTGTTGACCACCATGGTACGAGAGGATGCCATGTCAACCCCCATTACTCTTGCATATGGGGCTAGCCGCGTGACAAATTTCAAGAAGATTCTATAAGGTTCAAAACCCTACCACAATTGAGGGTTGAGGATGTAAAAAACCTACCCCTAAATGGCTATTAGGATATGTTAAATAATGGACCACTAGGAGGAGAAGGGGTTCCATTATTCTGCATCGTATCTTGTTCCATAGTTGAGAATAACATCTGAGAGTGGTATTCTGTGAGCATAACAGAGGAGGAGAGATTCTATAGCAACGATAAAGGCCACAAGTCAAAGACAACTCCACAGAGAGTGCCTCTTTCTTTGTACTTGCATCATTTCTATACCAGAGAAAAGAGAGCAGAGCAACCTCACCTTCTAGCTGGGTTTTCTCTCGTATTGGGTTTCCTAGGTCATATATTGTGTTTATTTGTGGATGGTGTGATTTTATTGTATTGTTCTCTATTTTACGCATTTTATCTATTTCATGCATAAGTATAAAATCGGTAACTAAATATTATGGAGATCTAAAGGGAAAAATAACCTTAATAGTAAAGATTTCAATATTTTATTAGATCTATTGTGACGAACTGTTCTATTGGAATATCCACGACAATTTATAGGTCATATTAGTATTAGATTAGGTTTTTCTTTTGGGTATTTGTGGGAAGTTGCAGAAACCCTAGCCATGGTGGACGAGTCTATTCATAATAACCCTCTAGATACAACATTTGAGTGGTTGGGAGTGCAAATTGTCAACATCACTCGTAATGTGAACCTCCTCATGACGCTTCTAGCGAGCAAGCTCATACCATTAGGAGATGATGGAGGCTCTAACTCAGAGATCGGATTGGAGGAGAAATCAGAAGATCAGGAAGATGCAAGAAATGAGTTGCGGAAAGAATCCTATAAAGAGAAACCGAGTTCAAGTGTCGTTAACCCCTCATAGTCATTGTTCAAGATGAAAGTGGAAGAGGACATAAAGCCATACCAAGGTGAGATCAATGCTTTAAAATTGAATCATTGGTTGCAATAACTAAACATTTATTTTATCTTTCACCATGTAGATGAAGGGGAAAGTATTTATTTTGCTCGATTTAAGTTAGAGAGCCATGATTTAACCTCGTGGGAGAGCCACACATAAACACTTAGGCTGGAGGGTGATCCGCAAGTAACTAAGTGGGAGGACTTCAAAACCCTCATCGATTCCCAATTCTACCCTATCGAGTATATAAAGGACCAATGGATCCGGTTACACTACTTTAGGTAGAGGCAGGGGAAAAGTGTAGAGGAGTACACCATTGAGTTCAGAAAGATGGCCATCATGTTGGGTATCTCTCCCGAGAACCCAGATGCACTCCTCATGTATATAGGGGGTTTACACAGTCATCTACGAAAGTAGGTGATGCTATTCAAGCCAAGGGCAATGGATGAGGCGTATGTACATGCATAATACCTAGAAAACATAGGTCAAAAGAAGGGGCAACTAAGTGTTTCGAAGTAGAAAGAGCACCAAGAAGCTTCCATGGGGGGAAAGAAGAAGTGGAAAGGGGGAAAAGATAAGAAGACAACAACAACTACACATCTTGCAAAGATCCCAACAATCATTGTAATCATTGTAACATTGATGGACACACTAAGGAAAAGTGTTGGAAACTACATCCAGAGCTAAACCCGAAGAACCGTAAGAAGGATGAAAAGAAAAAGAACCTTCTAGCCACAGATTTGAGCAATCAAGTTGAAAGTAGCTCATATGTGGATGAAAATATTGTTTGCACATCTCTGTAGAAGGAGGTGAATCTGAGTAGCCTTCATCACTGGGAAGAGAAGGAGATGATCAAGCTCTTCCACATCAATATTTAGGTCAAGAAGACCAAGATAGATGCTCTATTCGACTTTGGTTCACAGGCTAATCTCATAGTAGTGGATCTGGTTAGCAAGCTTGGATTGGAGGTTCATGATGATTCTAGCCCCTATCCATTGGGTTGGGTAAACAAGGATGCAAAGATAAAGGTAACAAAATAGTTTAAGGTTAAATTTGCTATAAGTGTTGATTTTATTGACGAAGTGGAATTGGATGTAGTACCCCTTGATATATGTGGAGTAGCTTTTGGAATCCCCTACATGTATATGAGGGATGAAATATTCATGCAAAGAGACAACCAATACCGACTGATCAAGGATGGGAAGTCCTACATCATTAACACACATAAAATCAATTCAAAGATCTCACTGCTAAGTGCCAACCAAGCCAAGAAGTTTATTAGTTCTAGTAATAAATGGGCTTTCCTTTTCTTAAGAAAAAATCAGTCTGATGATGAGTCAATGAGAGTGAAGGCATCCCTAGAGGGGTGTATTAAATAGCATAAACATCAGTTGAAGGAGTTGCTACATGAATATAGAGGATTTTTCAAGGAGCCTAAAGGGAAACCACCCAAGAGGGATGTGGAGCACAAAATACAGTTATTGCTAGAGTCCCCATTGTCAAATATTGGGTTGCATAGACATTCTATTCTAGAAGTGAATGAAGTGAAGACACAATTGAAACAATTGTTGGAGTAGGGTGTGATTCGACCAAGTACCTCACCTTGTGGGTCACCCATCATAATTGTACTCAAGAAGGATGAGACTTGGAGAATGTGTATCGATTACAGGGCATTGAACAAGATTACATTGAAGAATCGATACCCTCTGCCAATGATCGATGATCTGTTGGACTAGATGCAACATGCCAAGTACTTCACTAATATGGATTTGAAATTAGGATATCACGAGGTACGAGTCAAAGAAGAATATACCTGGAAGAGTGACTTCAAGACAAGGAAAGGTTTGTATGAGTGGTTGAATGTGTCATTCGGTTTATGCAACCCACCAACTACATTTATAAGACTAATGAATGATGCTTTACGCCCTTATGTGGATTCATTTTTTATTGTTTATTTGGATGATATATTGGTTTATAGCGCTACCTGGGAGGAGCACATCTGACATCTTATGCAGGTGTCAGAGACTCTGAAAAAACACCAATTGTTGGCCAATCTCAAGAAATATGAGTTTGCTCAACAATATTTGGTGTATTTGGGGCATGTGATCAGTGGAGGGGAGCTCAAGATAGATCCCGCAAAGATGTAGTCCATCACAAAATGGCTAGTTCCTACAAGTTTCATTGAGGTTGGTAGTTTTATTGGGGAAACACAAAACTTGTATAATTACATAGCTTCATTTTTAGCAATAGCTGTACCACTCCATGCCATAACAACCAATGGTTAGAGTTTCCAATGGGAGAAGAATCAACAAAAGGCCTTTGATGAGCTGAAAACAAATATCAATCAAGCACTAGTGCCAACGCTACCAAATCTGCAGAATCATTTTGAAGTGGTGACAGATTCAAGTGGGTATGCCATGGGAGTAGTCCTGATATAGGTAGGAAGGCTCGTCTGCAATCATTCTGAAGTATTTCATGGGGTAGTTTTCAACTACCCTACCTATGGAAAAGAAATATTTGCCTTGGTACAGATTGTCAAAAAGTGGAGCACTATCTGATGGGAAAAGAGACCATCATCCACATAGATCACCATCCACTACAGTATTTGTAGGCCTAGAGTAAGCTACGACAAACCAAGCATTACAAGTGGATGAAATTTTTACAACAATTTCATCTAGTCATCAAGTATAAAAAGGCTAGAAAAAATAAGTTGGTAGACATGCTTTCACGACCACCCACATCCAAGATTACAACTTTGGGAACTCTGATGCACATGGAGCCTTTTAGCCATGATGCATACAAAGACGCATACACAGAAGATGAAGACTTCAAGGAGGCGGTTCAACAACTACAAGGCCAAATTCATATAGAAGAAGGTGATGGCAAAGCTGACTATAATTTCCAGAATGGTTTACTGTATAAGCTCAACAAGCTCTGCGTTCTTAAAGGTGAACGATTGTAGCTTATCAGAGAGGCTCACACCTCCAAGGTTGCATAACATTTTGGTGTTGGGAAGAAAATTACCAACTTATAGAGGTATGTGTATGGCCCATTGTTGTAGGAAAATCTGCCTGCGGACAAGTAGATCGACCTCTAAGGTTTGACCTTAACCTTAGACAGAAAAGTGCTTATCATGGACACTGAATTTCTTTCGAATCTATCTAAGCCTAATGCATGAGAGGGAAGAGTAACAGAAGTACCTTTTAACCGATGTTTGTCCCTGCACGCTCCGAGTTGCGCTCCAATCCTTTGCTCCTCGTTGAGGGCTGTAGGCAAAATAGGGTACAACCACTTCCTACTCTATTGACATTAGCTTGAAAACAGATCTATCACTGAGTGATAAGTTCATGTAGCATC
>CBVK0100413088.1:0-20101 GCA_900067695.1 Picea abies | reverse complement strand
AGAGAGAGGGTGAACCACATATATCTTGTGTTGTGTGTGATTGATGCTCTTTTATCTGTCATTTAATACACTGCTATGATGATAATGTGTTAGATCTGAAATATAACTTGCACAGTAGATTATAAGAGGTTAAAGAATACTAGATTGTTGTGTGATTGGTTCCTATAAATCCACTTTGCATTCCTTCTGGTTGTAGACATCTCTGTCCTGCAATCCCCTCATAGCTACTTCGGGTGAGACTGCATCTGCCTCGCAAGTGTTGCTGAAAGGGCCAGTAGTTAGGGCTTGTTGGTACGCTCTTAGAGCTGAACCCTAAGTCTTCCCCTGTGCCAAAATTTGTCAAGATTTGGGATTTAATATGACCTTAGGAAGTTGTTATCGTAACATAGAGTTGTGTCCTCCTCTGTTTTTTTATCCTTCCAAACATATAGAGAGTTTGTGTTGCCTCCTGCATCGTGAACTTATGTCAATTTCATGTTGCCCGATGCTAATCATTTTTCATGCTATTGTCCAAGGGAATTTTTACCCTGCTTGAGTCGGCCTATCTGCAGTTTGTCTCTTTCCCTCATGCCCGACCATCCCAAAAGTCCAATCAAGTCTTTGTTTGAAATCTCATGCCCGACCATCCCAAAAGTCCAATCAAGTCTTTGTTTGAAATCACTGAAGTTCTCTGCCTGATCACTGAGATCCTCTTGTTTGTTCCTCAACGAGTCATCGAAGACCTCTAGGTAGTGAAGTCATACACTCATTACACTCCTATCTGAGTTTTGAAGATCTTGAAGTTGTTGCTCGAGCTCTAAAGGCCTCATCTCCATCCATCAAGCATCATTGGCTTCTTGAAGATGGATACTATACATGTATATTTTTGTTTTTGAGATGTAGATCTATTGTGTATTGCTCACGGCTACACTTTATATATTTATATGACATGGATCTGCAGTGTATTTGATTGGTAGCCATGATTTATTTCATCCTGATCATGGGTATGCCCGCCTCGATGAGACAATTTTTATTTTGCAGATGGAACCTCCTGAACTCTGGTCCTAGGATCACTCACTTCATAATTTGGTGAAGCTTTGTAATGTATTTCATCGATTAGATTCTCTTCTGACCAAACACATTAGGGGGCATCTGTTATAAACCTAAATTTCACTATACATGCACACATGGCATCAGGCCATCTTACTTACTATTTTTTCCAAGCCAAAACTGAACAAGGTGTCACAAACCCTAGATGCTAAAACCCTAGGTGTCTAAAAACCTAGGTCAACTTGACCTGTGTTTTCAAGGCTTCGCCAACATATCTTTCGTTACTTCTCACGTGGTGATCCAAATAATCCGACGATGGATTTTTTGACTTGTTGAGTTGTCCACAATCTTCTTTCTTACTGATCTGTCGTTCTCAATCTCGTCCTTCAACGACTTGTTTCCTTTTACTTCGCTCCATCTTTTTTTCTCTTTTACTCACTTTGAACCAGTAACAATCACTGCGTCTTCCACGTGGTTTACATTTTTCCTTTTCTTCGTTGATCTTCACTTTCTTTCATAACTAAGGGCCAATAGGCCCCCAACAATCACATGTGACTCCTCTCGAGGCACTTCATATCTGACCTTTATGTTTTACTTCAACTTCAGAATGCACAGTGCAACCTTTAATTTCTACTCTATGCCTTGTCTCCTTCCTTGTGCAGACTATATTTTCTATGTCTGGTACCCAATTTCAACTGCACCTAGTACCTAGACCCTTTTGCTTATGATTTTACATAGAGCTGTGGGGCAACAGGTTATCATAATATAATTTCAACCGGCTCCCATTCATTAATCCTTCCTTCAATTCTCCCTTCAAAGTCTTCAAATGCACAACTCCTCCTTCTGTAACATAGGTGATCTCATATGGCCCAATCCAATGCGTTCTGAACTTCCCAAGATGTTTTATGAACTTACTGTCATATACCAATACTATATCGCCTGGCTTAAATTCCTTCTTCTTGATGTGCCTGTCATGATAGGCCTTCTCTCTTTCCTTTTGTACCTACTGATGGAATCCTGCAATAAATATGTCTTCCTCAAGTTTAACCAACTGTGAAATCCTTTCTCGAAGAACACCAATTTCATCCGTATCTGTGAAGGAAACGATTCTTAGGCTTGTTACCAAATATTCCATTAGGACAACGACTTTGATACACCAACTTAAAAGGGGTCTTCATTTTTAGCTTCTTGAAAGTGGTTCTATAGGCCCATAGTACTGCTGATACTCTTAAATCCCAGTCATCCCAGTTCACACTGCAAATCTTCGTCATCGTTGTCTCCAAGATCTTGTTGAATGCTTCCACTGTCCCATTTGCTTGTGGATGGTAAGGTGTGCTCTTCCAGTGATGGACTGCAAATTCCTCAGTCAAGGCTTCAAGAATCTTATTTATGAAATGTGTGCCTTGATCACTCATACGAATCTTTGGGCATCCAAACCTGGTTATGATGTCATCAAATATGAAGTGCGCAGTTGTAGTTTCACTACAATCCTTAACTGCTCTTGCTTTGGCCCATCTGGTCAAGTACTCTATCGCAATAATTATGTACCTTTCTCATGTGTGCTTTTTGGGTGGGTCTATAGGTCCCACGAAGTCGATGGCCCATTTCTCAAATTATTTTAGGGTTAGTTTTGCTTCTAATGGAATTTCATCTCTTCAAGACTGTTTCCCAACTCTTTGGCATACATCACAGGCTCTGGAATAATCTTTAGCATCCATGTATAAGGTAGGCCACCAAAGGCCAGCTCTAAGAACCTTCTGCGCAGTTTCTTTCCTGACATAATGTCCTCCTGCAATTCCTTCATGAGATTATGCAAGGATCAATGGTCGCTTTGCCTCCATAACACATATTCTCAATATCTCATCAAGTCCCATCTTATATAGTTGTCCTGCTATAAGTGAAAAGTCTGCAACGCGCACTACTAGTTGTTTCTTCTGTGGAATTGTATAATCACTAGGTTTCATTCCTATTGATAGGAATTGGACTATCTCTGTGAAGTGGTCATCAATATTTTTAATGGATAGTAACTTTGCATCTGGTAGTGCATCCTCCAAACTGGTCGGCTCTTCGCCATGCTCCAACCTTGACAAGTGATCAGGACCTTTGTTCATTCTTCCTAGCTTTATTATGATCTCAAAGTCATATTCCTAGAATAGAATAAGCCGTATGCATATTCTCCCACCCAACAATGGCTTGTTGACTAGGTATTTTAGTGTGGATTGATCAGTAAACATTTTAAAGTGTCCTCCCCAAAAGTACTGGTGAAATTTCTGCAGTGCATACACCATGGCTAACCGCTCTCTCTCAGTAGTGGTATAATTGATCTCAACAGTTGATAGCTTCCTACTGGAAAAGGATAAAGGATGGTCAATATCTCCTTCCCTAGGTTGTGATAACACTGCTCCTAAATCAATAGAATACGCATCGACATGCACATGAAACTCCTTGCTCCAATTTGGAAAAACCAAGATAGGCACAGTAACCATTTTCTATTTCAGTGTGTTGAATCTCTGCTGGCACTCTTCTGTCCAACTAAAATAACAATATTTCTTCAAGAGCTTCTCCATGGGTGTTGTAATCTGGGCATATCCTTTAATGAACTTCCTGTAGTATCCAGTATGTCCCAACGCAGTGTGCAGTTGTTTGACTGAAGTAGGAGTGGGTAGATCAACTATAATGAGAATTTTAGATGGATCAACCAATAATCCATACTTGCATACAATATGACCTAAAAACACTCCAAATGGTGAGAAGAAGATGCATTTCTTCAGATTCAAGGAAATTTGACACTGCCTGCATTTGTCCAACATTAGCCTTAAACATTCAATATGATTTTTCAATAAACTAAAAATAGTCCAATCATCAAAATATGCTTCTAGAAATTTATGCAGAATCTCCTTGAATGCTTCGACCACCACCCTGGAAAAGATGGTTGGGGAATTCTTCAATCCAAATGGCATCATTGTATACTGATAGGACCCCATTCTGTTGCAAATTTGGTCTTATGGCGATCTTCCTTGGAAATTCAGATATGATGGTATCCTGAAAATCCATCTGTAAAAGAATACACCTCCTAGCCTCCCACATTGTCTAACACTTCGTCAGTGAATGGTGTAGGGAATGGGTCATGCAAACAGGCATCATGCATCTTCATGATATCTACACAGATCCTGATCTCTCCTGTATTCTTGTCTTGTACCACCATAGGGATAATCCACTCTGATTCTTCGACAGGTTCTATAATCCCTCCTTCCAACATTCTATCGAGCTCAATATTCACTTTCTCCTTATATTGAGGGTTCAATCTGTAGGGTATCTGTTTGAATGGTCTTGCATATAGCTTCAAAGGGATCCTCACCTCTCCCATAGGCCCTTTAATTCCCTTCATATAAGTGAACTTGGTTGGAAACAAGTCCTCATATTCATGCAGTAGCTCTATGATCTTGTCAATAGTGGGAGTATCCTAATAATCTCCAATATTTGCAAGCTTCAATGTTTGTTCTATTCCAATATTGACTTTCTTGATGTTGATTGGTTTTCCAATGAATGGTAGCTCAATTCCTGATCCTTCCACATCTCTTTGGCTCTCTATTTCTGTGATGTTCACCTTCCTCAGATCATCGTCTTCATCAGCATTAATGTTGTAACGGCCTTGCAATTTCTAGAGGGTCGCAGTCCATTCATCCTCCTCTTGTTATAAAGGGAGGATAGATGCCTTCTCAAATACTTTCTATCTTACAATATGTAACGCTTGATCTACTGAAGGAAATTGACTTTCAAATAAGAAGGTAGTTACAAAATTTTGAGTCATACCTTCCCAATCTGCAGTGATAAGGCGCAACTCCACTTGAAGGTACTAGTTGATAGGGGTTGTGTCCCTTGTGTTAATGAATTTGTGCACCCACTGCTCTTGAGTAATGTTTCTCTAGGCTTCTTTGCAACTTCACACATGGTCCTTCGGACAACTTCGACTTGTATACTGAACTTCATAGCCTTTTACTTGTGTTGAGAACTGCATTGTCATCAAAGTACAACATTGTATCTAGTCTATAATATTTCTTTTGTGTGTCCCCCGCCATCTTGTTGGGGTTTCTTTCAAGACCTCATCCATTTCCAACAATCTCTATTGCATTGGTACACTTTCTTCAAAGTCCGACAAGAAGGCTTCTAAAGGATTCAGACCATCAAATGTGGGTAAGTTACTTACTGTTGTGTCGATCCAACAAACTTCTCTGGTTAATCTAGAACATCTCCTTGTAGATACTTCATACAGTTTGTTCTACCATTTCTCCAGTGCTTCTTTTGAATTTGATGAACATGCACTGTCACTTCGCCAGCTTAGGTTCTTGTCTGCTATAGGATTAATGTAATCCTGTTGTTTGACTGTTAGTTTGTATATGTTTTCCAACTCATATGCATGGTCTTCTTCTCTGATAGGTTCTATGTATCGTTGAACTTCATTTGGATCTAAAGGTGAAATGACCATAAGGCCATATCTTTCAAACATCATATGTATTTTCTTTAAATCAACCACAGTGGAATTATTGAAAGCCCAATCATTTCCTAACAGCGTAGGGTAAGGAAAAATGTCATCAACTATCTCAATTACCTCAAAATCTGCAAATGTCCACACTCCGTCAATTTCCATAGGGACATGTTCCAATCTTCCAAAGGGGATTACAACTTGCTGATTAGCCATCCTAAGCCTGATAGGGGAATAAATCAACTTAGGTTTTCCCAGCAGTGCCCAGGTCCGCTTCATCATGACATTTACCTCCGACCATAAGTTGAGGACCACATAGTCTATATCATACTCTCCTATTTGAGCATTCAAGTGTAATTCCTTATTTGTCCTTATCCTTTTAGAGAATTGGTGTACTTCCCTATTCAATAAGGGGTCTATATTTCTTATCTCATATTGTCTAATTAAATTTTTTATTTCTTGTACAATGCTTTCATCCTGAATCAACTTATGCAGGCAAAAAAAAAATCCATGAGCTTGCTTACCTATTTTCCTTCTTTTAGAAGAGAAGACTGATCAAATTCCAAAGGCATTCCATATTCTCTTACTTATGTTCATGTCTTTGATGAAGAACCTTGGTCTCCCCTGAATTCTTTTCTTGCCTCCTCAAATATTTGTTTTTCTTTCTTTGCATCAAAATTCTGGGTCTTCTTTGTAGCTTTCCTGATTCTCGAGTCTTCTGTAGTCTTCCCTTGAGTTAGTCTATATTCTCCTATAACATCACCTCCTCTAGTGATAACCGTGACTCCAGGGTCTTCTCCATGGGGTTCAACGTATATCAGTTGCACTTGAGGGTTCTGTTGAGGTCCTTGTCTCTCCTGAATCTTAGCTAGCAGCATAGGACAATCTTCTATAACATGTTCAAATGAACTACAATACCTGCAAGTAGTGCAAGGGTTTTGACAGTCCCTTGCGAGGTTTCCTGGTTGTGCACAGTTGTAACAGATGATCTGTTCTCAACCTCGACCCATACCTCCTCCTCCTCATCTTCCTCTGAATCCACCATGAGGGTTGAAGTTTCCTCTCCCAGGGGAGTTATACTGCGTAGTGTTTCCTTCTTGCTGTGCTTTGCCTTGAATTTTCTATATGTCTCTTGAAATTTCGTGCATGAGGTCATAATCCCTACAATCCCTATCATCATGCCCCATGGATTTACAGAATGTGCAATACACATTTGTGGGTGTCTAAACATATTTTTTCATGTAATAGCACTCATTAGGGCAATGTCTATTTCTGCATACCTCACACCAGGGTAGGGTGACTTGCTTCAAGTATTCATGGAATAGGAGAAAATGATCCTTTTTATGGCCTTTGGATTTGCATCTGACACACCAAATGTCTTCCCTTTTTTCCTTTTCCCTATCTTTCTTCATATCCTCGACCTGCAAAGACAAACTAGTTAGCTGACTCAAGATTTGACTCATACCTGAGATGGATTCTCCCATAGGGGATGATTCTAGCTTCATGGCAATCTCCAGTTCCTTAGACTATGAAGAAATATTTTGTTGCATCATAGGAACTTTGATGTGTGGTAAGAGAGCAGTGATGAACCATTCCTTGTTCTGCTCATTTGGGATATGAAAAGTTAACTGCCCTGTTAGGGTCTTGAACCTCTGATCAAACTCCCAAACAGGTTCAGCTACCTTCTGCTTGATCTCTTTCAGATCTGTAATACATTGTGACTCCAATTTGGGTTTCTTGAACTCTACAATCAGTGCATTATTGATCTCATTCATTGGCTTAGGCTATGCAATTCCTTGAACAAGTGTCATGTACCAGCTCAGTGCGCGATCTCTTAGAGTAATGCTAAACTGAGTTCTTTTAATAGCTTTGTTAGTGACATTTTTAATATTCCATACGGCTTCACATAGGAACCAGTGTTGATCAAGATCTTCGGATCCATTTCCCCTAAAGATAGGGAGCCTCATCTCATCTGCCATAGAGCTACCTAGGTTTCCTGTCTGAGTATATGTTGAACTGCTAGTAATAGTGCTATGAGGACTTTGGTGACTCTGACTATTCTCATTACTTAGTGCTTCTGAAACAACAGAGGGATTAATAGTACTTACTTCAGTAGTTTGCATAGTTCCTGAAGTTTTTGGTTCGTCCCAGTGAGGTTCTTCAGCTTTTCTTTCCTCTGTCCTAGTGGGTTTTGAATTCTCTTCATCCGTTAGATCTGCCTCTTCACCATTGTAGAAACCCTTATCCCCGTAGTTCTTCTTGAATAGGTTCACAAGATGAAATTCTCTGAATGCTCTCCCATGACGTGTATGTCCATCTTCTGTGTCGTTGTCGCTGTCTGAATTATTGAACATTAGCTTTTTCAAATCCAACCAATCTATTGTATCTTCAAGATGTTATTCTCATGCAATAGCATCTTGATTCTCAACTTAGAAAGTGTAAAAATTTTCCTCTAGGTCCCTTGAAGAAATATCTCTCGGCTTGGTTATATGACTCTACTCTGTCAACATAAAACTCGGTGATGTACCCTCGAATGGTGCTATCAAACTAGTAATCTACTGCTCATGACATGGCATTATCAACTCTCTTGACCTTCTGGATTAGTGCTGACGTCCAAACCATAGGAGGTCTAAATCTGATCTCAAACTAGGTATTTGCTAACCTAGCTAACCACTCATATAGCTCTTGATGGATTCCTCCAAAGAAAATCTCGTGTATATATGTAAAGATATATATTCCTAACCAATCCTTTATACTAAGATTAGGGTTCTTGTTCTAGGCTTCATCGAAGTCCTTTTCTTGATCCTCTATCCACTTTTTAATCTCTGTCTTTGATGGAAACCACCTTGACATTCCCTCAAGAAGATTCTTGTCTTAGAAATAGAACCATTTGTTGGCACAAGGGCAGACCCAGGGTTCAGCTCCAAGAGCACACCAACAAGCCCTAACTACTGACCCATTCGGCAACACCTACGAAGCAGATGCAGTCTCACCTGAAGTAGCTATGGGGGGGTTGCAAGACAGATACATCTACAACCAAAGGGAATATCAAGTGGATTTAATACAAGAACAACACAACATTCATATATCACTTATCATCTTAGATCTACTTCACACAACTATCGATTAGATCTAACACAATAATGTAATAAAAATATATCAAAGGACAAAGAATAGAGCATCAATCACACACACGACACAATATATACATGGTTCACCCTCTCCCTAGGGCTACATCCACAAAACTATGCTTTATAATATATTAAGATGAAGCATACAGTTCTTTTCTGCACTTTTAGCTAGAAGATATTTTGTCTTCTCCTCTCTGTCTCTCCCCTTCTTGCGCACCCAACTACAGGACTAATCTCCACCCCCATCTGAAGATCTTACAATACCAAAAGGCTCTCACACTTAGCACTTCTCTCTCACACAACAATAATCACTCGCATCAATAACAAAACTAGAACAACAACCCAACCCAGGTCCTCTTGACCTTTATTTATACATTACAATAGCTCACTAACAACCTTAGGCTGAAACCTAGGTGTCAAAACCCTAGATAACAAAACCCTAGGTGTCTAAAACCCTAGGTCAACTTGACCCTCATTTTAAGGACTTCGCCAGCCTATCTTTCCTTCCTTATCGCACGATGCTCCAAATCATCCAACGGTGGCTTTTCTCGCTTGTTGAGTTGTCCACGATCCTTCTTCCTTGTTGATCTGTCATCTTTGATCTCCTTGTCCAACGGCTTTCTTTCTCTTACTTTTCTCCGTCTTTTATTCTCTTTTACTCACTTCGATCTAGTAACAGTCACTGTGTCTTCTGCGCAGTTCACATTTCACCTTTTCTGCCTTAATCTTCACTTATTTCCATAACTAAGGGCCAACACTCCTCAACTTCAAGTTCGCAATGTCCTGCTTAGTTCACGCTCTTCTATAAGTTCTCAAAGATCTCTTCTCTTGTTCTCTCCAGTAACCAGAACAACTTATCAAGCTTTTTGTTTCTCTTCTCAGTTGGAGAGCCTCACACCCTCTCTCTCTCTCTCTCTCTCTCTTCTATGTGTCTTCTCTCATCTCCCTTCGGCTATATCCCCCCTTGCCTTTCTCCTCCTCGGGAAGGTTATGGACTTGTCATGTTCCTTCTATCATAAGGAAGCTTGGGTCAATATGGGTCTGTAGGAATCTGTGGTACTTCAAGCTGACAACCTCCTGTGTCCTCAGCTAGACCATGGTTCCATTCATGGGGGTGGTTGATAGTTCAACCAACAATCCTTTTCTTATTAACTAATTTCTCCTTGGGGTTAGGATGAGGCGTATCATTTCAACAAGGATAAATTTTGGTCCTTTGACATAATGAACCCTCTCCATAATTTTCCCATTTCTTTCCTCTAGTAATATCATGGATAGCACTTCAAGGCTTCACCCCCACAGTCATTCGTTTGCAATCTAAAAAAAACACAATTACATTGTTCACATGCCATATCATGGAAATACTAATTTAATGATTAATTACAAGTTGGGGGAAACATGGATATTACAATTTTATGATAATCAATTCCAGGAACAAATCTTACACTGCCAAGGGAAAATATGACCTTCCTCGTACTTTTTCCACACCAAGTGTTGGCCCTTGGTTAGATAAGGAAGAGAATATTAAGGAATAAAGGTGAAGTGCAAACTGCTTGGAAGGCACACAAACCAAGGAAGGGTCGAAGTGATAAAAGAAGTAGAAAAGAAAGGAAAAGCTAACCGTTGGAAGAGAAGATCAAGGAAGACAGATCATCAAAGAATATGGATCATGGACAACTCGGCAAGTGGGAAAATCCACCAACAGACACTTGGGAGCACCTCGTGGGAAAGAGGAAAAGACAGGCTGGCGAAGCCCTAAAAACGTGGGTCAAGTTGACCTAGGGTTTTGACACCTAGACATTTTCCATGTAGTGTATAAATAAAGGTCTAAGAGAGTCAAGAGGGTTGCTCAATAGTTGGTTCATTGACAATATAATCGTGGTTGTTCATTATTGAGTGTTTTTGTTGAGAACAATATTGAGTATGTATTGTAATATCTTCAGCTGAGTGCAAGGATTAACCCTATAGCTAGGTGCGTAGGGAGGGAAGGGAGAAAGAGAGAAAGAGAGAGAGAGAGAAAGAGAGAGAGAGATTTGCAGCTAAGTGCACAGATAGAACTGTATTTTTTCACATAATATATCAAGAAACACAGTTTTGTGGACGTATCCCTAGGGAGAGAGTGAACCACATATATCTTGTTGTTTTGTGTGATTGATGTTGTGTGATTTGCCATATGTTGTACTGTTATTGCATTATTGTGTTAGATCAGAGATATAGCTTGCGAAGTATGATTAAGTGAGGTAAGGAATAACTACATGGCTATGTGTTATTGTCCTAGAATCACTTTGCATTTCCTCTAGTTGTAGACACCTGTGTACTGCAACCCCCTATCGCTACTTTGGGTGAGACTGCATCTGCTTCGCAGGTGTTTCTGAAAGGTCCAGTAGTTAGGGATTGTTGGTGCGTTGTAAGAGTTGAACCTTGGGTCTGCCCCTGTGCCAACAAATGGTTCTGTTGTTAGGACCAGGATCTTTGTGAGGGAATTTCAAGGTGGTTTCCATTGAAGACAGAAATTCAAAAGTGGATAGAAGAACAAGAGAAGGACTTCATTGAAGCCCAAAACAAGAACCCTAATATTAGTGTAGAAGATTGGTTGGGAAGGTACATATTTACCGACATACACAAGATTTTATTTGGAGGAGTCATAAGGAGTTATAAGAGTGGTTAGCTAGATTAACAGATACCCAGTTTGAGATCATATATAGACCACCCATGGTTTGGACAACAACACTGATCAAGAAAGTCAAGAGAGTTGATAACGTCGTGTCTAGAGTGGTGGATCTCTGGTTTGATAGCACTATTGGAGGGTATACTACTGATTTTTCCATTGACAGAGTCAATCAGAGAGGTACTTGTTATCGGGCTAATTGTTAAGTGTGGACACAAATCAATCCCCCTAGCTTCACTATGAAACTAGAACAAAAAAAGACAGTACACTACTTCCCCCTAGCTTCACTATGAAACTAGAACAAAAAAAGACAGTACACTACTGTTTCCTTAGATTTCAATTATCAAATGAGAAATGGATCTAGAACATACCTTTTAAATATCAAAGATCCGACTTCACCAATGCAATCCAAGCTCTTTCGTGAGGCTTATGGAGAAATATCTGCAAAGGAACACAAACCAATGAAGACAATAATAACATAGTATATTCGATATGAAACTATGTATGTGATCAAGGAATCATACAATATGGACTAATAATATTCATATAGGAAAGAAAAGTATATCTGTATTAAAGAAAGTGGAAGAAAGATACAACCAGATGCCTTGATGTTGTTAGGTTCCTTCCAACAATTCCTTGCTTCCCACACACTTCTTGCTCCAAGTATTCTGAGACCATGGATCTGATAACTACTCACAATCTATCTTGACTCAACAAATCTCAAAGCCAATATACAAGCTACAAAGAATCCATGCTACAAAACCCAAGCTCAATCCAATCTAACTTTTTCCATGAGAGATCCTCTCCTTTTATAAGATGAAGAGGATAAGGTCAGGAGGTTAGGATGATCCCACTAAATCATGAAAGTGAGTAATATTCAAACCATTCAAAGGCCACATCACCATAGAAGCTTCTCCTTCTAGAAGCATCGAGAAGATGCTCATTTTTCCCACGTATGAAAATCACCACACCCTAGCCATAGGGTAGCCTACGGAGACGTCGCAACCTAGATTTAGAGAAAGGTGCAGAAATCAGGCATCGCCTCACCCTGCGTATAGAGAAACTTGTGGAAATCTTCATTAATAGGGTTTTTACAAAGGAAAATACAACTTCTTCTCTCAGATAAAGTTCTTCTCCCTTATTTATTCAGGAATTTAGGCCACTGACCCCTCTGAAGGAAACATATAGGTTTACATCATTAACGATCATAAGAGTGATGAAAATAATGTGTAACAATACTTCTTTAAGGGACCTAGAGGGAAGTTACTACACTTTTTGAAGCTGGGATTAAGATGCTATTGCATGAGAAGAATATCTTGAAGATACAGTAAAGATAATGTTCAAGAATTCAGACAGCGACAGTGATACAGAGGCTGGACTCACTCGCAGTGGGAGACCGTTCAAAGAGGTTCCTCTTGCGAACTTATTTAAGAAAAACTATGGAGATGAGGGATTTTACAATGGAGAAGAAGAAGATCTAACAGACAAAGAACAATCAGAGGCCACAAGAATAGAGGAGGTAGGATATGAATAACTTCTCCAAGAGATCCAGAAACTTCAGGAACTATGCCTACTGTCGAAGTAAGTATTATTACTCTTCATGTTGTTTTAGTAGCTTTAAGCAACCAGAGTAACCAAAGTAGTCAGAGCCATCAGAGTATTGTTACAAGTGGTATAGCACATACTCGGTCAAGAAACCAAGGAAGATCTATGGAAGATGAAATGAGGTTACCCATCTTCAGAGGAGACAGATCTGAAGATCCTGACCAACACTAGTTCTTATGCGAATCTGTATGGAGTATCAAGAAAGTCACTAACGAAACTGTCAAGAGAGATTAGTTCAGTACTACCTTGAGGGATCGCGCACTGAGATGGTACATGAAGTTTTCTACAACAATTTCACAGCCTAAACCATTGAATGAAATTAAGACCGTGCTGAGTGCAGAATTTAAGGAACCCAATTTGGAGTCAGAGTGTATTACAGAATTGAAGAAAATCAAGAAGAAGGTCACTGAACTTGTTTGGGAGTCCAATCATAGGTTTAAGACCCTAGCAGGCCATTTGAATTTTCAGATTCTAGATGAACAAAATAAAGAATGGTTTATTGCTTCCCTCCTGCCCCATATCAGAGTTCCTCTGATGCAATAGAAAATCGCTTCATAGGCTGAAGCTCTAGAGATTGCCATGACACTAGAAGCAACCCATGTAGGAGAATCCAACCCAGGTATGAGCCAAATTTTGAATAAGCTAACTAGTTTATCTTTACAAGTCGAAGATAAGAAGAAAGATAAAGGAAAAGAGAAAGGAGAATATATCTAGTGTATCAGAGGTAAATCAGAGGGCCATGACAAAGAGAATTTCTCCTTATTTCATGAATACTTGGCCTCTGGAGCACCTAGACCTTTGAAGCAGGATATTGTACCCTAGTTCGAGGTATGTAGAATGAGACATCGCCTTGGTGAATGTTATTATATGAAAAAATATGTCCAGACACCTACCAATATTTACTACAAATTTTGTAAGTCTATGGGACATGATGAGAAGGATTGTAGGGCTTATGATATATTGCATGAAATATCAAGGGATACATATAGGATCCAAGGAGAAACACAACAAGAAGGAAATAATATGCAGTTCAACTCCCTAGGAAGAGGAAACTTCAACCCTCGCGGTGGATTTAGAGGAAGAGGAGAAACACAACAAGAAGGAAATAATATGCAGTTCAACTCCCTAGGAAGAGGAAACTTCAACCCTCACGGTGGATTAAGAGGAAGAGGATTAAGAGGAGGTATGGGTCGAGGTAGAGGATAGATCATTTGTTATAATTGGGCACAATCAGGTCATTTGGCAAGGGATTGTCAGAACCCTTGTACCACTTGCGATTATTGTAACTCCTTTTATCATGTCATTGAAGATTTCCCAATATTATTGTCTAAACTCCATAAAAGATGAGGAGGAAACCAACAAGTTCAAATAATATCAGTAGAGCCTCACAGTGTGGATCCTAGAGTCATTGTTATTACTAGAGGAGGAGATGTAATAGGAGAAGACAGAGTAAACCCAGGAAAGATTGCAGAAGGATTAGGGATTAGAAGAGCTGCAGAGAAGGCACAGTTGTTTAATCCAAGGAGAGAGAGGCATACTTTTGAGGAAGCAAGGAAATAATTTGTATGTAGAAGGACAAGCTTCTTCATCTAAGGCACAACTAGAAGTAAGGGAATGTGAAATTCCACCAGCATTTGATCAGTTTGCTATAGCTAACAAGGAAAAGAGGTAAGCAAGCTCATGGACTTCTTATATACATGTATCAATTTGATTAAATATGAAAAGGTTGTACAGGAATTACAACACCTAATAATACAGTATGAAATTGGGAAAATAGATCCTATGTTGAGTAGGTTTGTGAATCAAGTATCACGGAAAAGGAGAAAAAACAAGGAATTACACCTTAGTGCGTAGATTGGAGATTACGATGTGGACTATGTGGTCCTCGACTTGGGATCAAAATTCAATGTTGTGAAAAAGCAGAATTGGGCACTGATGGGAAAACTCATACTGATTTACTCTCCTATTAGGCTCAGGATGGCTAATCAGCAAGCGGTGAGCCCCTTTGGAAGATTGGATCATGTCCCTGTAGACGTTGATGGGGTAAGGACATTTGCAGACTTCGAAGTAATTGAGATTATTGATGATAGATGTACTTATCCTGTGTTGTTAGGAATTGATTGGGCTTTCAACAAATCAATTGTCGTTGACCTAAGGAAGAGAAGCATGACATTTGAAGGTAATGGCATTAAAGTCATTGCACCCCTGGACCCAGATGAAGGTCACAGATGCACATAACCTATTAGGGAAGAAGATCGTGAATATGATTTAGAGAACATTTACAAGCTGACAACAAGACAATAGGATTACAATAATCCTACAACAGATGGAAATATTAGTTGATGAAGTGAAAGCGCATGCTCATCAAATTCAAAAGAGGCATTAGATAATTGGCAAAATAATATGTATGAAGTCTCCACACGACGATGTGCTAGATTGACCAAAGCAGTTTGTTGGATTGACACAGAAGTAAGTAACCTTCCAACGTTTGATGGCTTGAATCATTTAGAGACATTTCTAGCTGAATTTGAGAAAATTGTACCAGTACAACAAAGGATATTGACACTGGATGAAGCTTTGAAAGCCACACCAACTAGATGGTGGGGAGCACACAAGAAGAACATCGAGGAGTGGACACAACGTTGCACCTTATTGACAGTACAATTTTCAGACCAAGTAGAAGGATGCAAAGTTCGATACACAGGCCAACGTTGTCCTAAGGACCACATGTGAAGTTGTGAGGAGGCCTGGAGCAATATTCCTAAAGAACAGTGGGTGCATAAGTTCATTAATACCTTGGATACTATGCCTATCAACTGGTATCTTCAAGTAGATATGCGCCTCATCACTACAGACTGGCATGTAATGACTCAGAACTTTATAGCTACCTTCTTATTTGAAATCCAACACCCTGCAATAGATCAGGCGTTACACATTGTAAGACAAAAATTCTTTGATGAGTCACCTAACCTCCCTTTTGAGCAAGAAGAAGATGAATGGACTGCGCCTCTTAAGCAATTACAAGATTGCTACAATATTAATGCTGATGAGGATGATGACCCTAGAGATGTAAACATTGCAGAAACTGAAGGTCAAAAGGACATAGAAGGGCCTGGGATTGAATTACCCTATGTTGGACAACCTATTAAAATCAAGAAAGTTAATATTGGAACAGAGCAAGCACCTAAGATGGAAAATGTGGGAGACTATTGGGATGATGCCACTATTAGCAAGATCACAGAATTAGTACATGAATATCAGGATTTGTTTCCAACCAAGTTCACGGATATGAAGGGCATTAAAGGGCCCATGGGAGAAATGAAGATCCCTTTGAGCCTAGATGCAAGACATATCAATCAAAGACCTTACAGTCTGAATCCCAAATATAAGTAGAAAGTTAGGATTGAATTGGATAGAATGCTAGAAGCAGGAATCATAGAACCTGTTGAAGAATCTGAATGGATTAGCCCTATGGTGGTCCAAGATAAGAATTGAAGAATCTGAATGGATTAGCCCTATGGTGGTCCAAGATAAGAAGTCAGGGGAAATCAGAATTTGTGTAGACCTAAGGAAGTTGAATGATGCATGCCTACATGACCCCTTCCCTACACCATTTACTGATGAAGTCCTAGATAATGTAGGAGGACAGGAGGTTTACTCATTCATAGATGGGTTTTCAGGTTATCACCAGATTAGAATTGCCAAGGAAGATCGACATGAGACCACATTTGCAACAGAATGGGGGTCGTTCCAGTATACTGTAATGCCTTTTGGGTTGAAGAATGCACCAACCATCTTCTCCAAGGTGGTGGTCGAAGCATTTAAGGACTTCTTACACAAATTCATAGAAGCTTATTTTGATGATTGGACTATCTTTAGCCTACTGAAATACCATACTGAATGTTTAAGATTAATGTTAGATAAGTGCAGGCAATGTCATATTGCCCTGAATCTAAAAAAATGCATTTTCTTTTCACCCTTTGGAGTGCTGCTCGGGCACATCGTGTGTAAGCAGGGATTGTTGGTCGATCCTTCTAAGATTGCCATCATTGTTGATCTACCTCCTTCCACTTCGGTTAGACAATTGCGCATTGCACTAGGACACACTGGATACTACAAAAAATTCATTAAAGGTTATGCACAAATAACAACACCTATGGAGAAGCTATTAAAGAAAGACAGTAAGTTCCAATGGATAGAAGAATTCCAACAGAGCTTCGACACACTAAAGCAGAAAATGGTCACTGCACCAATCTTGGTTTTTCCAAACTGGAGTATGGAGTTCAATGTTCATGTTGATTCTTAGTCAATAGCATTAGGAGCAATTTTATCACAGCCAGGTGCAGGAGACATTGACCATCCCATCGCCTTTTCTAGCAGGAAGCTTTCTACAACTGGAAGGAACTATACTATGATTGAAAGAGAAGGCTGGGCTATGGTATATGCACTGCAGAAGTTTAGACACTATTTGTTGGGAGGACATTTTAAGATGTTCACTGGCCATTTTGCGTTGAAATACTTAGTCAACAAGCCAATGTTGGGGGGAAGAATATGCAGATGGCTACTACTATTTCAGGAATATGACTTTGAGATTGTGGTCAAGCCAGTGAGAATGAATAAAGGACCTGATCACTTATCCAGGTTAGAATACAGAGAGGAACCTAGTAGTCTAGAGGATACACTACAGGATGCACAGTTGCTGGCCATCAAGAAAGTCGATGATCACTTCACTGAGATAGTTCAGTTCATGTCCACAGGAATGGCACCTCGCGAATATATAATTATGTAGAAGAAACAATTGGTAGTCCGTGATGCCGATTTTCAAATGATAGTTGAACAATTGTACAAGATGGGACCAGATGAGATCTTGAGGAGATGTGTTATGGAGGCAGAAAGACCACTAATTCTTGCAGAATCACATGAAGGCATCGCAGGAGGACACTACACAGGAAAAGCAACAAAACAGAAGATTCTCAGAGCTGGCCTTTGGTGGCCTACTTTACATAAGGATGCTAAGGAATATTACAGAGCCTGTGATGTATGTCAACGAGTAGGAAATCCTTCTAGAAGGGAAGAGATTCCTTTGGCACCCCAATTAACACTACAAGTATTCAAGAAATGGGCCATTGATTTTGTGGGACCTATTAACCCACCAGGAAGGCGCACAGGAGCGAGATATATTATCACTGCAACAGAGTATTTGACCAGATGGGTGGAAGCAAGAGCAGTTAAGGATTGTAGTGCAGCTACAGCTGTGCAGTTCATTTTTGAGGATGTCTGAAGATCCTCATGAGTGACCAAGGCACACACTTCATCAATAAAACTATTGAAGCCTTGACGCAGGAATTTGAAGTTCACCATCAGAAGAGCACCCCACACCACCCACAAGCGAATGGTATAGTCGAAGCTTTCAATAATATATTGGAGACAACGCTGACTAAGATCTGCAACGTTAACATAGATGATTGGGATTTAAGAATTTCAGCAGTATTATGGGCCTACAGAACTACCTGCAAGAAGTTAACAACACAGACCCCATTCAAGTTAGTATACGGCTTAGAAGCAGTGGTACCTATGGAATACTTGGTTCCTAGCTTAAGAATTGCAACATTCAAAGGTATGGATGACACTGGTGTTGTTCAAGACAAGATTGCGCAGTTGCTAGAGTTAGAAGAAGACAGGTTTATTACAAGATTTCATCAGCAGGTATAGAAAGAAAGAGAAAAGGCTTACCATGAGAGACATATCAAGAGGAAGGCATTTAAGTAGGGAGATTTGGTATTGTTATATGACAACAAGTTCATGAAGCATCCAGAGAAGTTCAGGACACATTGGTTAGGACCATTTGAGGTTGCCTATGTTACAGAAGGAGGAGCTGCACAGTTGAAGACCCTTAATGGAGAATGGAAAGAAGGTTTGGTAAATGGGAGCCGGTTGAAATTGTATTATGACAACCAATTGCCTTGCAACTCTCGATAGAATCAAAGGAAGAAGGGTCTAGGTACCAGGTGCAGTTGAAACTGGGTACTAGACACAGGAAATACAGTCTGCACAAGGAAGGGAGGGACAGAGAAAAAAGCACAGGCTGCAGTCGAAGTCAAACATAAGGTTTAGTCTTGCAGTGACTCGGGATGAGTCACATGTGAGTGTTGGGGGCCTGTTGGCCCTTGGTTAGATAAGGAAGCGAAGATTAAGGAAGAAAGGCAAAGTACAAGATGTGCGGAAGGCACATAAACCAAGGAAGGGTCGAAGTGAGAAAATAAGTAGAAAAGAAGGAGAAAAGAAAGGAAAATCTAGCCGTTGGAAGAGAAGATCAAGGAAGATAAAGAAGTAAGGAATATGGATCGTGGAAAACTTAGCAAGCGGAAGAAGACATCAACGAGTGCTTTGGAGAACCTCGTGGAAAAGGAGAAAGGATAGGCTAGCAAAGCCCTGAAAACATGGGTCAAGTGGACCTAGGGTTAGGCACCTAGGGTTTTGGATCTAGGGTTTTGACACCTAGACTTTTTCCATGTAATGTATAAATAAAGATCTAGAAGCCCTGGGAGGGTTCATTCTAGGTCGGTTCGTTGATACTATGGTTGTTGTTGTTCATTGTTGAGTATTGTTGCAGAGAACATTGTTGAGACTGTATTGTAAGATCTTCAACTAGGTGAGAAGATCAACCTTGCAGTTGGGTGCACAGGGAGGGAAGAGAGAGAGAGAGAGATATGCAAGCTAAGTGTGCAGATAGAACCGTATGTTTTCATATATTATATCAAGAAACACAGTTCTGTGGACATAGCCCTAGGGAGAGGGTGAACCACGCATATCTTGTTGTTTTGTGTGATTGATGTTGTGTTATGTGCCATTTGTTATACTTTTATTGCATTGTTGTGTTAGATAAGAGATATAACCTGCGAAGTAGGCTTACGTGGGATAAAGAATAACTAGATTGTTGAGAGTTGCTGTCTTGGATCCACTTTGCATTTCCTCTGGTTGTAGACACCTGTGTCCTGCAACTCCCTATTGCTACTTCGGGTGAGACTGCATCTGCTTCACAGGTGTTGTCGAAAGGTCCAGTAGTTAGGGCTTGTTGGTGCGCTATAAGAGTTGAACCCTGGGTCTGCCCCTGTGCCAACAAGTGTGGTGGAGGGGGTCCCAAGATCGAACCTCACAGGTGTTGAAATATCAATGTATTCAAGACAT
>CBVK0100413087.1:0-20102 GCA_900067695.1 Picea abies | reverse complement strand
GGGGGGGGAATAAAGAGAGTGGGATAGAGAGATATTTCACATGAGTGAACATTTCTACTCACCTCGTTGCCACTTTACGTTCCATTAAATTCATCCACTCACCCAAAATCTATGGGACCCAATGTTGTGGAAATTAATGTATAGTCAAGATGCAATCTTCAAATAGGTTGGAAGTCTAAATAGGTTCAAATAGAGAAAGAACTAGAGAATTTGGTGTTTGAGTTGAGGAATTAAGAACATGATTCATATTAGTCGACTAAATCATATGAAGACATGGAAAAAACAACTCTAGTTGTAAGGAGGTCTAAAGCAATAAGGAAACTAGATAAAAGGTATAGTGCACATGATTTCCATTCTGCATTTGTGTTATCTACCACTGATGATGAGCCCAAGTTAATCAGGGTGGGAATTAACTCGACAAAGATAAAATATGGAAGGAGGCCATGGTAGAAGAAAAAGAATCTTTGAAAAATAATGAAACATGGTATTTCTTTGAGCTACCTAATTGAAGGAAACTCATTCATAGCAAGTGTGTGTTCAAGAAAAAGATGAAAGCAAGAGGTCAAGTTGAGAATTTAAAATCTTGAGTGATAGAAATAGGGTATTTCGAAGTCGAGGGAATCAAATTTGGTGAGGTTTTATCTCATGTTGAAAAATTACCTTCCATTAGAGTACTAATATCTCTAACTGCAACATTTGATCTTGAGATAGAGAAAATGGATGTGAGGACAACATTTCTACATGGGGACATGAAAGAAGAAATCTACATCAAATAGCTTGAAGGATTTTCAATAAAGGGAAAGAAATATCTAGTATGTAAATTGAAAATATCCCTTTATGGTATAAGCCAATCACCAAGGATGTGGTACCAAAATTTTGAAACATACATCCTTAGTTTGATGTGGTACCAAAATTTTGAAACATACATCCTTAGTTTGGGATTTGTGAGAAGAAAGGTTGATCATTTCATATATGTAGCACTTTATTTCAATGACATACTACTAGTTAGAAACATCATGGATTATATAAATTAGGAAAAGAGGCATCTATCCTCCAAGTTCAACATGAAGGATATCCATGGATCGAACTTCATTATGGGAATGAAGATCAAGAGAGATCAGGTAGTTACAAAGATTTGGTTAAATTAAAGAAAGTACATTGAAACTGTCTTTAAGCATTTCAACATGATGGATTGTAAACCAGTCAAGGATCAATTCCTATGGGGTAAAATGTTAGGGACCTAACCTCACCAGTCAAGGATCAATTCCTATGGGGTAAAATGTTAGGGACCTAACCTCGCTAACCCCTCATGTAGGTATAATAATATATTTTCCACGTAATAAAGGCTAAAATTATTTTATAAGTCTTATTTAATAAACGAGAATAAGTCAATGTAAGAAGACCTAATAGAAGTTTCCGCTTCAAGAAATATATTATGCTAGAAGGTTCTTTAGAAGATAGAATTATTATAAATAAGAGTAGAAGGCATGAAAAGTTATCTTGAGAATTATTGTAATAGAGCATTTCTTTACTGGAGGTTTCCCCCTTGAAGAGGAGAGTGAACATTGTTTCATATCAATAAAGGTATTATTTTGGTGTGGTCGTTTCATATACTTTGTTGTTCCGCTATTATTTTCTACATTATTTCTATTTCTCTGCTATTATAATAGATATGGTACCTTATAAGTGGTATCAGAGAACTTTTCCTGGGAAAAAATGTGGGTTATTTTTTTCAATTTATAAACGTATTCTGACATCTTAAAGATACAAATATCTTTCATTCAATGCATAAATATGCGGTTAGGGAAGCATACATGCAGGAACTACAAGTGGTACTTAAGAACACATTATTGGCCACCCTTGTAAGATTTTTTGGTACCCCTTTGAGTGGTAGCGCATCAGACAAAACATGTATCCCTTGTAAGATTTTTTGGTACCCCTTTGAGTGGTAGCGCATCAGACAAAACATGTATACAACTCGACCTAGATATCCTGAAGTCCTCCATAGATACACTGATGAGTCACATGACTTCTATAGTACCACTGAGAACAAAAATTGAGAAGATACTCTCAAGTACATGGGTAATCAGGTAGTACGACTAAGGGTACAGTCTAGCCTCCTTATTTAGTTCCCTAAGATATTGGGCCAAGTACTATTATTTGACCATGCACGTATATCAGAGAGTTATATCACATGGAAAACCCTTTTCTATAGAAACCCTAAACACCATAACCCTTGGGACAGAAACATAGCAGAAAAGTAACAAACAAGATCTATTGTCATGCAACCTTGCCTCCTGCATTCAGGTTGCAAAATTCCTACACATTTCTTCCCTGCATTCAGGTTGCAAAATTCCTACACATTTCTTCTTGTTAAGAATTTCTCCATTTCACCACTGTAGTACTATTCATATCGAAGTATAAATCTGCATGAGTTAAAGAAAAAAGTAGTGGTTCCTTCGACAACCTTATTCAAGACCTATCCCATGGATTCCTCTCCTCTCCCTAATTGTAGTGGTACCTTTCATTTTCTTTCCTTTATTTTAGTTGACCCGACCCCCTTCCTAACACCCCTATTTTCAACCTCTCCCATTATATTCCCCTTTTCTCCTTGATCATCATGGTACCTATCACTTATAAGTCCTTCTTCATGTGGTTCCACCCACCCATTTCCTTTACACGAACCCCTCATATCCAAATTACCACCACTCGCAACCCACACTTTCAAGCTTCCATCACTCAGAACAAGGAGTCCCTCCATCAAGTGACTTATCATATCACTTCTGCCAATTCCCGCATTGAAAAATTAGAGACCCAAGTCCAACAAAAAATTCATTCAATGGATGCCAAATTCATGGGAAAATTTTCCACCCTCCATTCTGTTGTCAACCATTTGTTGAACCTCCCCGAGTTCCCTTCCTCCTAGGACCAACCTTCCCACTTATATAGTGTTGATTCCTCCCATTCTATGATTTTTCAATCCAAATCCATTCATCGTGACCCTCGTCTTCCTCGAGTTGAGGTAAATAAATTTTATGGCTTCGACCCCATGAGTTGGGTCACTCAAATGGAGGATTATTTCTCTCTGCATCGCATTATCGATGAGTTGTAAAGACTTCGTTATGGTGTTCTCTATCTGGATCTTGAATGTTGGAAATGGTGCCAATGGCATAAAAATGCACACAAGGGGTATATTGCATGGACCCAATTTGTTGTAGAGATATATGAACTCTTTGATACTGAAAACTATATGAAATATTTGACACTGACACCCACTATTTAGGATGTTTGACCAAGTTGAAGTAGTCATCTAGAGTATAACAATTTATAACTACCTTTGAGAATTTGACCTTCAGAACAAAGGGAATGACAGATGTGTTCTTCCAAGAAATATTTATCAGTGGCTTAAAGGATGAAATCCAAGCCCAGGTCCTCATGGATCTCCCTCAGACTTGGTTGGAAGATACTAAATGTGTCAAATAATCCCAACAAGTTGTTTTTTTCTAGAACAAAACGACCTCTTTTGTTCCTCTCCCTCACCCCACAAATAGTCCCCCCCTGCCACTCCCCTCAAGGACCATAAATTAACTCAATTTGAAATGGCTGAGCACCAACTCAAGGATATTTTCTATAATTCTGATGAAAAATATTTTCTCGGGCACAAGTGTAAGGAACAAAAACTTTTTATGGCCATTTTAGAGGATGTGGTTCAAGAAGAAGTTGTAGTTCCCCCTGTTGAAGAGCTACCCCCTCCATATGATACTACAGAGCCCGTTGACCCACCTAAAGTTATCCCCTTGATTTCATTGCATGCACTCAATGGAATCTATGCTCCAAAACCCTCAAGATCATTGTCTATATTAATCATAGGAAACTTATCATCCTTGTTGATAGTGGAAGAACCCATAATTTTATTCATCCCCACATTTCCCAGGAAACCAATTTCTATATTTGTGCAGTCAACAATTTTCAAATCATGATATCCAATGGTGGGTCCATGAAATGTGGTGGGTGTTTTGAACATGTATGTATTCAAATTATATAGTACCACTTGAAATATCATATGTTTTCCATCAACATGCACTATTGTGACACTATGCTAGGTGTTTTATGGTTACACACTCTGGGCCCCATTGTCATGATTTTTAAATAATTAACCATGCAATTCCACTAGGAGGGACATCAATATCATTTCCAAGGACTCACAACAGGTTCTCATGAGATCATCAATTCCCATCCAATGGAAAAGCTTCTCAATAAAGGAAATTCAGGTATTATTTCCTAACTCCATTCCATTCAAGCAGTTGAGACACCCTCTATGCATGCTTACCTACAATATATCATCTCCAAACACCAAGCCATTTTTTCCACTCCTCAAGGACTCCCCCCTTCCATTGGTGTTCATTATCTTTCCATTCCCCTTGTTCATGACAATATTCCTCCCAATGTTCACCCTTATCGTCAACCCTTTTCCCAAAAGAAAAAAATTCAGAAAATCGTGCAAGTGTTACACCAAGCGGGTGTTATCCACCCTAGTAATAGACCCTATTATTCTCCTATGGTCATGGTACTCAAGAAAGAAGGTACTTGGCACATGTTTCCCTAAATTCATTCCCTCAATAAAATTGCCATCAAATACAAGTTTCTCATTCTTTTTATTGATGATATCTTTGATGAATTGAGTGGTACTCAGTACTTTACTAAACTTGATATTCATTTTGGCTACAACCAGATATGTATGGAAGAAGCATACATTCCTAAGAGTTCCTTTATAAATCATGAAGGTCACTATGAGTTCTTTTTCATGCCCCTTTTCGTGTGTAATTCCCCCTCCAGCTTCAAAAGTCTCATGAATCATGTCTTTCATCCATTTCTCTATCATTTTGTCTTAGTTTTATTTGATGATATTCTCATCTATAGTAAAACTTGGACATCACATATCTCCCATGTGTATAAATTTCTCCATATAATATCTAAGCACCAAATTTTCCTCAAACAATCTAAATGTCCCTTTGGAGCCTCAGAAGTTGAGTAGCTCAGTCATATTGTGGGAAAGGACGATGTAAGGTGGATCCTAATAAAATTGAAGCTATGTAGGATTGGCCACGCCATAAAACTCTTAATATCTTGCATGTATTTATGGGTTTAATAGGTTATTATCGCAAGTTTTTTAAGAATTATGGAAAAATTTCAGCACCTCTCACTGCTCTACTTAAAAATAATTCCTTCACTTAGACTCTGTTAGTTGACCAATCCTTCTAGGACTTGAAATATTCTATGTGCATGACTCTAGTCCTATCCCTTCCCGACTTCACCAAGACCTTTGTCATGGAATGTGATGCTTCTAGAAAATGAATTGGGGTAGTACTCATGCAAGATTGTCGACCTTTTGGATTCACCAACAAAACAAATTTCAAATAGACATTTGGTCCAATCCATATATGAAAAGGAAATATTGGCTATTTTGCATGTCATGGATCGTTTTCATCCTTATCTATTAGAGAAACACTTCAATATTAAAATTGATCACTAGAACCTCAAGTATTTTCTGGAACAAAGGATTTCATCCCTGGAGCAACAAAAATGGGTCACCAAGCTATTTGGATATGATTATGAGATCATTTAAAAGAAGGTAAAAAAAAATTGGTTGTTTAAGGTCTTTGTCGAATATATGAAGAATAAGGGTCCCTCTTTTCCCTCTCCTTTGTTGCACCCGATTAGCTCCAAGTTGCTCGTCAAGAATGGTTGCACGATTCGAAAATATGTTGCCTAATCCAGAAATTGCAAGTAAATTATCGAGCCTCTCTAGGGTACTCTTTGCACAATAATGAGCCTTGCTACAAAGGTTGTCTCTATCTAAGAAAACAATCACAACTTAAATATATGGTGCTTTCTTAGCTTCATGCTTCACCAACCACTGGGCATTTATGGTTTACCAAAACCTATGAAAGGGTCAAATGTTGTTTTTTCTTGGATGGTATGAAATAGGATGTCCACAAATTTATGAATGAATGTGATGTTTTTCAATGAAACAAAGGAGAAACAGTCAAATACCTTGGCACACTCCAACCCCTTCCAATTGTCCCTTCTATTTGGTGAGATATGTCTATGGATTTCATTGTGGGCCTCCCTAAATATTGCAACAAGACAATAATCATTGTGGTGGTTGATATTATTTCCAAATATGATCATTTATGTGCTCTAAAATATCCCTTCACCACATCCACAGTGGCCCAATTTTTTGTGGATAATATCTTCAAATTTCATATCCTGCCACATTCTATTGTCTCTAATAGGGATCCCATGTTAACCATTAATTTTTGGCAAGAATGTTTCAAGCTATAGGGAACCCAATTACATCTCAACACCTCCTATCATCTCCAGACTGATGGACAAAAATGAATTGTCAACAAGTGTTTGGAAACATATTTAAGGTCTTTTGCATATGACTGCCAACATCAGTGGGTTCATTGGTTACCACTCATTGAATGGTGGTACAATGCATCTTACCATACATGCATTCACGTGACTCCTTTTGAAGCAGTATATGGAAAAAATACACCATTAGTTCTCTCATACATGTTAGGTGTCTCTAAGGTTTAGGAGGTTGAAAAAAATATTACAGTACGCGAGGCCATTCTATGTACTCTCAAAGATAATTTGGTGATGGCTAAAAATCACATGAAGCAACAAGTTGATAAAGGTCATTTTGAACGTCAATTTGTTGAAGGGGACCAGGTGTTTCTTCATATACAACCTTACAAGAAGACTTCAATCAAATATGAACATTGTTAGAATCTTTCTCCCAAATTTTATGGTCCTTACTCCATTCTCAAGCATGTAAGGCCCATCTCCTACCAGTTAGCTATGCCCAATGATTCTAAGCTCCATCATTTTTTTCATTTCTCATGCTTAAATAAGGTGATTCGAACTAAGTTCCAAACTCAAATCTGTATCCATGAGTTGGATGAAGAAGGTCCCATTTGATTAAAACCCTAAGAAGTCTTGGACCAGCATGAACATTGTCTCCATTACTGCACCATCCAGGAAGTGTTAGTGTAGTGGAAAGATACAACTCCAGAAGATGCCACCTGGGATCCTACTACCATTCTGCAACAATTTCTTCATCTCAAGCCTTGAGGATAAGGTTTTTTTCAATGGGGAGGGAATGTTAGGGACCTAACCTCCCTAACCCCTCACGTAGGTAGAATAATATTTTTCCATTTAATAAAGGATGACATTATTTTATAAGACCTATTTAATAAATGATAACAAGTCAATGTAAGAAGAGCTAATAGAAGCTTCCTCTTCTAGAAATATCTTCAGCTGGAAGGTTCTTTAGAAGATAAAATTAGTATAAATAAGAGTAGGAGGCATGATAAGTTTTTTCTTGAGAATTAATTAGTATAAATAAGAGTAGGAGGCATGATAAGTTTTTTCTTGAGAATTATTGTAATAGAGCACTACTCTGCTAGAGGTTTCCCCCTCGAAGAGGAAAGTGAACATTGTTTCCTATCAATAAAGGTATTATTTTGGTGCTACGGTTTCATATATTGTGTTGTTCTGATGTTATTTGTTGTAGTATTTATGTTTCTCTGCTATAATAACAGATCTGGTACCTTACAACAAAACTAACTACTAAACAATTTCCAAAGACACAAGAAGAGATAGAGGACATGAAACATGTTCTCTATGATAGTGTTGTTGGTATTCTAATGTATGCGATGGTTTACACTCGACGAGACATTTCTCATGCAATGGGAGTTTCAGGAAGGTACATGTTGGCAATTGGGAAAGAGAATTGGACTACTATTAAGAGAAGTTTTAGGTACTTGTGTGGCACAACATAATATGAAATATTTTACCAAGGGAAGCCTAAAGATAACATGGAAGTAAATCTACATGGCTTTGTCGATGTTGAATAGGTTGGAGATATGGATCAATGAAGGTTAACAAGTGGATATTGTTGGAACATCAATCATTGATGGTTCATTATAAATATCTTGAATTCAAGAAGTCGGATGTTTGACCTACATATGGATATAGTTAGTCAGGTAATTGACCAACACACCACATCAGTCAATTGAGTAGTCAATGTGTCTGTCATTTGGATAGTCAAATAATAGTAGAAGATAGTTAGGCAGTGGATCAAGAAACCTAGCAATGAAATACAAGTTGTATGTATAGATATTTGGGTCAAGCATCCTTTCCAATCCAACTTGACAATGCAAATTCGACGGAGTCAGTGCTAACAATTGATTATTACGTGTGGAAAAGATCTTTAGGATTCTATCAAAGTTGGTTAGATATTGAGGTAATAAATAGCAGACCCCTTGGGTCATTATCATCATGAAAAATAAAATAACATGTAGATCAATATGTGCAATATGCATTATGATGTTCTGATCACAGTGCACTCTTCTTAAGTGTTATAATGATGTCTCTAGAAACTACCCTTTTTCCTTGAAATTTTCGTTTCGCTTCAATTATATGTAGTAATGTGTTTTATGTTTCATGTTTTTTTGCACCTTATTACCAAACATGGTATCAAAACATATGGTTTAAAACCTCGATCTATTATCTTCAAAAATTTCTGAGTTGGAAATGTTGTGTGATTGACTCTGGGCCGATGGTTTGCTGATTATAACCATTGAAAACAAAAACAAATTCTTTATAGATATTGAAGACGAATCAAGTTATGTAGTATGTCAACTAGATATGGAAACCCTATTGAAGATAAAAGGATTGTGGAAGTATATGAAGATTGTGATTTTACATACAACAAATGATTGAGTGAAGTTTGATGTTGATGGAAAGAAGGATGAGGTTGTACTTGTCATCATGACCTACATATTGCGAGAGATTATATTTCACCTCATTGGAATTAACTATACTCATCATGTATAGAGGAAGCTAAAGTGTTTGTTTGATTGGGTTTATTAGAGCCACACCATGCATTTGGAGAAAGAGTTTATCTCTTTCGATCCTCATTCTTTTGATAGAATAGAGGACTATTTGATGTGTATCAAATAAATCCAATTGAAATTGGGGAAATGTGGAAAGATATATTAGAATAAGGATGGAAATCTCATCGAGCTAGTCTTTATGAACTTGATAACACCATTTGATTTTTTCATGTTGAATTTCCACACCAACTATAAAGAATGAAAGGAATATGGCAAGGATTAAATATTTTAAGATTTCTTTGGTATTTTGATTACTAATCAACATAGATTGCTTGAAGAAGGAATTCTTGGTGGTAAACATTAGGCCCAGTTTATCAAGGGAAAGAGAAATATGGATCCTAGGGATAGAGTACAATTTGATTCCTCTGCACAGAAACCTTCATACTGTGAATAAAAACCTAAAACACAGACAAATTCCTCTTAGAAAATTTGAGAGAAGAAGACATGTTAGTACTATGGAAAGACTGGACATGTATAGAAAGTCTTATTTAAGAAGAGAGTCGATTTATAGGATAAATTTAAATGCATTGAAGCATACATTGCCACTATGTGTTGACCCATTGATAACTTCACCTTCCAAGTCATAACTTCTCAGGCCTTGATGTCTCATTCTATGCAAAACAAATGGGTAGTCGACTCTAGGTGCAACCGCCATATGGATAAGGATGCCTCCTTGTTCACATGGTCATGAAGGTGAGGAGAGGAAAATATATGTTGTTGATGATTTTTGTTTGGATGTTGTTGGTCACAGTTATGTTACTTGTCAACATGGGAAGATGTTCAATGTCTATTATGTTCCAAAGCTCACTGCCAATATATTATATGTTTCTTATTTAACATAGACATGTAAGAATGTGTAAATTTGGACTGATTGGTTCTATGTTCATTATTCAAAGAAAGGAAATTCGATTTTCATCGGTGGAATTCTCGACCTGATGGAAAGTTTGTACAAATTGTGTGACACAACTCGACCTGACACTAAACTGACTACACTTATTTCTCACACTGATGAGAGAAGTCAAAAGAAACATGTTAGAATATCCTTGATGACTCATGTAATTGAAACTTATAATCATGTTACCTAATTATATGTTGAAGGGAGACCTGAATGGGAGTAGGATATGTAGACATAAATTGATTCTTTATCAAATCACACTTGGGACTTATTTCCCTGACCACAAGGAAAGAACATTGTGAAGTGTCAATGGGTCTATAGGACCAAATTTACCTTTGAAGGTGTTATTGAGATACATAAATAATGCCTAATTGTGAATGCATTTTCTCAAAAAGAAGGGATTGATTACACTGAAACCTTTTCCCCTATCACAAATATGAACTCTCTTCAACATTATTTTTTGGGTGTTCAAGTATTAGCACTATGTGATGCATTTTTCATTTATCAGTCTAAATATATGATGGATCTCTTGAAATGTTTTAAAATGGATGATTTCAAGCCTTGTGAGACTCATTTTCAATATAAAATAAATATTACCAAAACTTTTCAAACACCCACAATCCATGGTACACTTTATTTAAAATTGTTCATCAATCTTATTTATCTTACTCATAGTCGAACTGACATTTCATTTATTGTTAGAATGGTTTATTATTTTATGTAGGACCCTAAAGAAATCCACTGAAATAATTCAAATGAATTTCCCACTATCTCAAGGGTACCCCTCATTTTTGTATCATGTTTTTCTCACATTCGTTGGTTGGGTTCACTGACTCCAACTAGATTGGTGACAATGATGATTAGAAGTCCACTTCTTGCTATGTGTTTCACTTTAGCATTGAACCATTGGTGTGGTCATGAAATAAACATAAGGTATTCTCTTTGTCGACTATGAAAGAATAATATCATGGTGTCATTCAAGTAGGTACTGAAGAAGTATAGATTCACCAAATTTTGGGAGAACTTTTCTTTCCTGCTTAGACCTTGACTAACATCTATTGTGATAACCAGATTGCTAGATACATTTTTGAAAATATTGTTTCCCACAATAAGATGAATCATGTTGACTTCCATGCTCACTATTTGAGGCATTAGGTTCATGAGAATGCTATCTCTCTTGAATATTGCAGAGAAAACAATCAAGTTTTTGATATGTTCACCAAACATTTAGCTGAAGACAGATTAAATGAGATCCACATGATGCTTAGGATTTAGGAAGATGCAATTATGTTGGGGTGTCCTAATGATGTAATTTCACCTCTTGAATCTCTAGATATGTGTGTTTATGGGGGGCATTAGAACATCAATCATTGATGGTTCATCACACATATCCTAGGTTTAGTCAGTCAAATGGTCGACCTACATCTAGATATATTCAATCAGAAAATTGACCAACACACCACATCAATCCATCAAGTATTTGACACGCCTGTTGGTTGGATGGTCGACCATCAATTAAAGATAATAAGGCAATGGATCGACCAACCCAACAATCGAATACAATTTGAACGGATAGTCCAGTCAACTGTCATTGTCAATCTAATTCAACATCATGGATTTTTTGGATTCAAATCTAACAACCGATGGCTACATGTGGACAAGATCTTTTGAATTTTATGGAAGTTGGTTAGATCTTGAGGATATAAATAGAAAAAAACTTGGGTCATTATCATGCAAAAAAATAATTATGTAAATTAATATGTGAAATATGCATTGTGATGTTCATATCATAGTGCACACTTCTTAAGTGTTGCAATAATGTCTTTAGAAACCATCCTTTATCTTCAAAATTTTAGTCCCTCTTCAATTATTTAAATTATTGTGTTTTCTGTTTCAAGTGGTGTTTCACCTTATTCCCCAACATATATGTGCTCAAAATTTTCCATGGAGAAATTATTTGGATGAGTAAGTGATAGTAGGTTGTAGCCCTGTTGACAATTTGTTTTGGATACATGGCAACCACTCATGGAAGAAAAGAATCTATATGAATGCATATACCATGTTCAGGGATTAGGTTTGAGTAGAAAGATATGAAGATGAATTGTGATAGTAAAAGTGAAATATATATGGAAAAGAACCCAACTTACCATTCCAGGATGAAGCATATTAATGTACAATATCGTTTCGTGAGAGATGCGGTGGAAAGAAAGAAGGTGATTCTAGAGAATATAAACACTTTATAAAACATAAAAGACTCCTTGACCAAGTCTGTGAGTACTATGAAGTTCTATTGGTGTAGATATGAAACATGAATTGTTTCCCTGGGTCTGTGAACAAAAGTTCAGGTTCTCATGTAACAACAAAGAAGACAACAAGTGGGAGAATGTTGGGATTTTATATTCTTTGCAACAAAAGAACATTCAAGCAACTAGCTAATCAAAGTTGATCGATTGGGTGATGAATCAAATGATGGATCAAGTGAATATGATGGTTAACTCGAAGTTCGAAGTGATCAATTGGTAAGTCAAAGGTTGAATTGGTCGACCGAGAAAGTCGAAAAGTCAACCAACGAGAGGTTGAGTGGCAACCGACTGGAGACCAACTGGAGACTGATTGTAGGTCAGTTCGTAACCGATTGATACTTTATTGCAACATAATCCCAAAATTTGTGGGGTTTCATCCAATCATATGAATGGATATATAACCATTTTTGGGTGCCATGATTTATGGTTTTGGATGTTTTAAATCCTATAAAAAAGGCATGTTGTAATTTTAATAAGTTGATGTTGCTAGTAGAATCTTGGTGATGTAGATGTAAATTGAATTGGTTGTAGGGTTGTTCTTATGTAAACAAAGAGAGTGGGATTATGATTGTGTCTTAGGTGTATACCAAAATTATATATGTGAATCTTTATTCTATGAATGATAAGAAAATAAGAGAGCAGGATATGCTTAAGGAATACCGACCTTCCTAGTAAAGGGTTTGTAGGGTAAAATATTTATGTACTGTGTGTCTTTGTCATTTTTTTTTGTTTAAATATATCTTCTCTTTCCTAGTTAGTTTAGTGTGCATATTAGTTCTCTCTACATTTCCATGAGTCCATCTTCTTTAATAACTCCCTCCAAATACCATTAAAGGTACATGTAGATTGATACATTCCCCATTTTTTTGGATAGTTGTATGCATATGTCTTATAGAAGTGGATTAAACAATAAAGGGTAATTTTTTGTGAAACATTATTCAGATAAGGAAGACAATATCTTCTCCCTTTTGAAAGTATCTCCCCATGTCAATAATTTTTGGGACAACCATTCTCATCAACTTACCATAGAAATCGAGGGAAGCCTTTTTTTTAGGATATATGCCAGATGTAGTAAAATTTTGTGGATTATTTCAAGGATGTAAGACCAATACACCAAGTGGATGGACATCCAACAAGGATGAAACAAAGTTATTTCAGAATACACATACACCTTCCATGCCTTGTCTAGAAAAATTTGAATCTAGGATAATGAGAGGAATTGAGTTCTCAAGTACCATGGTACTTTACATAGATACTTCCACATTAGGATGGAATTTCTAGATATCAATTAAATAGGAGATACTTAAAAGCATGTGATCGAAATCTAAGAGAAGTTCCATCATAAATAAGGTAAAGAAAACATTTGGCCACAAAAGCAACATGTTTGACCATTTTTTCGAAGGGTGGCTTCAACACTAATACCTCTGTTAATACATATTAATTCTTAAGAATAACTATATTCATGATTGGCTATGATATCATGTTCAGGGGAGAAAATTTGGATTGGTTAGGACTCGAATTTGGACCTCTCAAATAGTAGTTTGAGCGCTCTACTAGCTAGGATATCAACCCTCATGTTTCAACATTTTTCTACATGGAAGATTGACCACCAACAACTCCCCTTTTTATTTTACCTAGGCCATAATCAAAGAAAGAGATAATCTCTATTCCAATGACCAATAATGCATATAAAATCACCATTATTTATGGAAGCTTCACATTACCATGTAGGTTTGTACATGAGCAAAAATAGGATTTTCTTACCACAACTAATATAATGAATAGATACTTATACCACCAATCCATAACAAAAATAAATTGTCAAAAATACACACCAACCACCTAAGATGCACTCACTCAACTTGAGAAAATCATTTTTTTCATAGATCTAGAGGACATAGTATGCATATCAATCATGGATTTGCATGATGTACTCAAACAAATTTGATATGCTACCCATAAAAGTTTAACAAGCCTCCACAAAATCTGTCTAGTGGTCATTTAGAAAACTTCCAATGAGCCTTATCTTTCACATTTTCATGCCAATTATCTATGAAAGATATATAAATAGCCTTCATAATAACACACATGGCATTTGAATTCTACCGCAAACAATATCTTCCAATGATATTCACAAATACTTGAAACACATCCAAACAACTCGAACATTAATAGATCAAGTCCTTAATCGACACAGATAATCTGCATAAAGAAATAATGAATCTCTAAAAACTTCTACAAGTGAAGAAATCGACATTAATTGTCTGCCAATGGTAATGGAGATATACATAGCCAATATCCCATCCTTCACTAGTGGTCCTCTCATATGAATTACCTTGTTTTTAATTGTCCACACACAATAATGAGCAGCTTGCTACTTATTAACTTAAGTAAAACAATGTAAGAGGGTAAAGTGATGAATCCAGGTGCTTATTTTCCTTTTTTTTTAGAAAATAAAATATATTTTCAGAAGTTTTTCAACTTTTGGTAAACAAAAGTATTTTTTATATAAAATTGTACACTTTACAGTAAAAACAAAACTTGAAAGGAATTTTGTTAGCTTTCTATTGATTATTTTTTGCAATTTTTTTATGGACATTTGATATGTCAATTTAGCGATTGTTTGACAGTATGTTCCTTAAAAATGAATGGATTGATAATGAGTTACATTTATTAATGTCAATTAACTCATTATTAAACTTTTGTTTATGAAAAATGAAATATGTTGCAATAATCTAAGAAGACTCTATTAAAGTATGAATATATTTTTGAAGACAATAGATGAATATTATAAGTACTACAATTTTTTGAATTTGACAAATCTGAAAAAGTTGTGGATTTTAAACACATTTAGTTCAACATCATCTATCTGCCTTAATTTTTATTTAAAAGTAAAATCTAAAAATATCCTTTTGAATATGACAGTGAAAGGTTCCGTAATATAAATTTTCCACAATTTTCGACTGTGTATTATTGTAGATATTGATTTTTCATTTTACTGAATCATTATGTCATCTAAAAATAACATGTAGACATATTTCTATAAAATTAACTAAAATTACTTAAAAAAAAATCAATTGAATACAGATTATATGAAATCAAAGTAGATTCAATTATGAAATGTAGGTACTAGTTCAGAAACCACACTCAATATTTTAAGGAGTCCAGTTCTTCCCATATTGGAGTAAGATGAAGTGAATACATACTTTTCTAAAAAGTTCCATAGTTACAGGTTTTCGACCGAACTAATAGTTTGGTTGAAAGTTAGTTTTAACGAAAAAACTAACTTTAGATTTAAAATTCTTTTTGAGTTAAAATCACCGCTAGATTTTTGAAGGGTGTCATAAATATATTTAACTTTCATCCAAAAAATCGTTTTGACTGAAATCATTTTCTCCCGAAACAATTCAAGAGTTTGGTCGAAAATTTTCCATTAGCAATTTTTGCGACATGATTCTCACAAAAGTGTTACCCACATTCATGATTTTACCCAAGATGATACAAAGATGTTTTCATGACTCAGATAACACTACCAAATTCACATAACCCTCCAATGAGATTAAAATTTGTATGACTATAATACCCATTGTTAGGTTTAAGAGAAAATGTAACATGTAAGTACATCAAAAACACCATTTACTTTTCTAGTAGGGACCAAACTTGGGAAAAAAACAACGTCAACAAGATATTGCATTTATCATAATCCTTACTACTAATGTCATTGTTGGTCACTTCAAGGACATTTTACAATTGTGTACTTGACCCTTCAATTAGGCTTCACACACCAAATACGACAAGATATGTTCAAGCATTGTAATCTAGAATCATGTGTTATAATACCTTGACCAATTCAAAGTAACCTAACCCAATAATTTACCCCTGAAACATAACTTGGGGAAATATTACAAAAATCCCCACTTAAATCCACCAATAGTGAACAACTAATAGATAGTGTATACCTAACTATTAAAAATTCTTACATAGGAGAACAACTATATCAGGGGTATGCATTTCCTAATAGGTCTACTTACAATGACATGTTATTCATATATATCTATATGAACATTCACATGATCAACACCTATCCTTATATCCTCCAAAGTACTTAAAACCACATGCTTGATCATATTATGTTTTGAAGCAAATTTTTCTACTGCTTTATTTTATGCACCTCTTCATCTTTAAAATATAGCTACATGTACCAAGTCTTTTATCGAGGAAACATCTTCATTTTTATCCCATCCTCATTTCCCAAGGTATCATATTTCAAATAGTGACATTACAAGTAACAAAAGTCATAAAACTACTTTATCAAGCTTCCTCATCAATTTTAGGTTGGTAGAGACACCACTCAAATTCATCTACCCACCTTCACTATATAAATATTCTACATTGTAAAAAATTAACAAATAAAAATCAAAACTGAACATTGACGTTACCCCTAATCGATCAAAAAAATATTTGGCACAAAAATGCTCATTGGCATACTACATATTAAATATGGGAATCGTCAATATTTTCTATACATTGCAACTTCATTTCCACACTTGATCTCATTCAATCTAATAATATCCCCTTCTCTATTTTTACAAGACTTCCTCCTTTTCTGTAATAATCAATTTCCAAGGAGCGCCATCAATAGTGATTAACCATTTCTTGCAACAATGATAAACAATTATTGGGTCGACAACATTATTCTTCTTCAACCATTTATAGTTTATCACCAACTTTAGATCCACCTTAAATCATGGATCTACACTCTGTGTTTTCTATTTAATCATTCCCGTGCCCTTGAAGTAAATAAAAGGATTCAACACATGAATGCACATGATAGTGTTACATTTTGTTTCTCAACATTGATCTAGTATGAATAACACTCCATTGTCTATGATTGACATGAAAAACATAGGGAGCCATGATATTGCAGATCCAATAACATATCAAGGGGAACTACAACTTGTGTAGATAGATACTGAAGTACACTCATCATATATTTATTTGAGAATATATTTCCAATGTCCGGTGACATAAGAAACACATCTCAACCACTATGTACATAACGCACAACTCACAATGTTGAACTTTACAAAACCAAAAACCCTAACAAACAATTCATCCTCATTACTATTAGGGATTGAACCTAGGACCTTTGAAATATTGGTTAAGTGATTATAACTCAAAGAAATCAACCTACATGTTTGACCGTATTTCTAGAGGGTTGATTAACTACCAACACCTACCCTTAAACCACACACCATATTTAGTGCATCTAGTTAATACCATGCTCGAAAGAAAAATATACCAACTAGGAATCAAAATCAATACCTATCTGGTAACATTTAGGGTTCTCTACCAAAAAGTATATGGTTCCACACATGTCAATATATTTTTCAAAGGTCGATAAACTTCCACTACCTCCACTCAAGCCATATACTAGCTTAGGAACTCCTAGACTCCAACATGGATCTCACACTATGGAGTGGAAAACATGGAAAAGCTATGTATCAAATATAGGACCTCCAAATTATCGATAGGGTGATCTATGACTAAGATACCTAGTGACATGTTCGATCATAATTTTATGGTGGTTTGACCACCAACAACTTGCATACACTACCTTAAATATACAATGCATTGAGAGTAATTCAAGAAGAAATTCTAGGCTTGTTCAAGTCTACTATAATATTGATTGTGTTATATCCCCTATGTGGAGAAATTAGTCTTCTCATTCCCATGAACATATTTGGTACAACCTTTCATGATATTTTTACTTGATTTTGAATATATTGAAATAAAATTGATATGCACATTTTAAATTATTAATTAAAATATTTTTGAAAGAATATGTTTTAGTCACTCTTAATAGGTAGAAATTGTATGTAATACCACATTTTATTTGATTACTATGGTAGACAAAACTTATTATTTTAGGGATTTTGTTTACAAAAGACCCGATTACATGATTATTATTATGATAATGAAAATTGACTTTTTTTAATGATTGAGTAAATATGATGATGATCGAGTGAATAAATTATTAATTCGTATGATGTTTACATGAATTAGTTATGCATTAATTTGATAATTTGAATAATTATTTTTTTACTCTCTTGATGATTTTAAATGAGATATGGACATATTAAATTGCATATTTTACTAAATAATTTTCCTAGCGTGATCAAAAACTATACACGTGCATTGACATGGGATTTCATCGAATGGTTATTGGACTCCAAATTGATTCAAGAACAATAATTGATTTCTGAATATGTTTGTACAATTGGTATGAAGTATGAAATTATCAATGAACTGATGTAGTGAATGTAGGCACAAGAAACATGCTTTCGGATTGATCCACACATGGGTAATGTGGTTGTGTGGAGGTATAATGGGTATCATCAGAATAAATGGAGTAGCTCCCTTGTTTCCACCTACTAATACTCCTTTCGTGGCTTGACTTGAAAAGTGTAGGACACTTTTATTCCGAGTTTACATGTTGTCATGAGGGTAGGACGCAAATTTGGTCACTCATGAGGATTAGTTGATGGGTGTATAATCAGTTGAAATCCTTATTCTTAAGTAACAATTAGTATCTCAATAAGGGAAACAAAGTTGACTTAACAATATCGCTAGTATTGCATTATTTCCCATCAATCAAAAGTTAGATACTTAAAGGGTTCTCAATCATGACACCCTTGGAATATGATAAGCAAGTCATAAAGGGAATTATGTACATGAAATCGTTGTTATATTTACTAAAATACATCAATAAATAATAAATTTAAAAGTGAATTTTAAAAAAAATGTACAAAGAAAAGTATTACTATGCATTTCATGTTAGGGTAAAATAATAATCTAGTCTATTTTATTTAGAGAAAAATAAATAAAACAATAGCCTAAAATAACATATTTTGATCCTTAGTATTTATAGATAATAAAGTTTAAATTGAATTAAAAACATTAAGATGAAGCAATATGTTATGAAGTTGTGCATGATATTAATTTAAAGGAATTATTTATTAGAGAAAATCCAATTCAAGAGCTCATATAAATCATGGAGAAGAATTAATAATGAGAATTGTAACTCAATTTTAATTGTGAGATAAAAAAAGGTAGGCTAGAGTTAAATTAAAGAGAGATAGTAAATAACAAGGAGATTTAACTACTCATGCAACTCAAAAATAAGAAACTAGAGAAAGATCTAGGAAACACCTAGGAGTAAATTTAGGAGTTAAGGATGGTTGAGTGACTAAATTATTTATTTATAATTTTTAAATATTAAATAGATGTACACTTGTCCATGTGAGTGACACATGAAAACATGAAAACTAAGGGGCGACTGCAAGCTAATGATGGTCTCTCATGATGTGTTAGTGGCAATGCAAACTTGAGAAAACAAAATTTTGTTAATTTGGAGGGATTATTCAAGGTACTTTCGCAACAAATTTGAATATGGTGTAGCAATATGAAATGTAGGAAATTGAATTATCTTTCGGAATATAGAAAATCTATTCATACAAATTGTGAATAACTAGGTCAAATTTGATTTTTCTAACAGTGGTATCTTATTTTTCCAACAAAATATAACGTATATGTTTTCATTTGTGCAGGTGTTGAGTGTATTAACGATAGAATTTAGTTCCAAAAACTTGTATACATGTAGCAAACCCATTTTTCATTTGCTGTGTATTTTTTGGAAATTTTAAATATTAATTTCATATTTTTTTTAAATTATCAAAGTCATCATATGCCTGAAATTACAACGTCTTTTGTTTGTACAAGCTAAAAGGGTCTTAACATGATCAATTTTTTTTTTTTAGATCGTAGGTATCTGTATCTTCTAATGCCACATATAACTCATTTTAGAAATGGTTAATCCAAGAAAACATTATAGCACAAATAAGAGAGGTATGTATTCTAGGATTTTGATATATGTGA
>CBVK0100413086.1:0-20104 GCA_900067695.1 Picea abies | reverse complement strand
CCAAAATTGGCTCCATCTCTAAACATGGTTAAAAGGATTCTGGAGTTGGAAAATAGATAAATTTTAGTAGGGACTCTTAAATAGCAGGGTTACCCAGATTGTAGATTGCAATAGCTCGATGACCACACTTCATTGCGAAGATGAAACATGGTCAAACGTTAAAATTCTGGAGCGGTCCCGCAATCAAAACTATGGTATAGAGAAAGAGGTATGTGGTAGTTGGTGGTGGATTGCGGGGGTCGAAGCAGTATGGACCCAAACCTCCCTTGACAATTTCTGCAATCACGTGTTGATGTAGGGTCCATCCGAGAAAAACGTGTGGCCAAAAAAGTAGGGCATTCCCAGATCATGGACTGTGACAAGATCGATGACCACACTTCATTGCGGGGACAGAAATGGCTCGAACGCTAAAAATATTATAATCATCCCACAATTGAAACCACGGTATAGCTAAAGAAGTATGTGGCATTTGGTGGTGGATTGCAAGGGTCAGAGCGGTGTGGATCCAAACTGCCCTTGGCAACTTCCGCAATCACTTGCTTATATAAGGTCCAATCTGAGAGCAACACATAGGAACAAACTAGGCATTAGGCCTCATCCTGATCCCAAGGAGAAATCAATTAATGAAATAAGGAATGGTGGTTGAATAATCAAATACCCCCTTAAATGGAAGCATGGAGGGTCTCGCCGAGGAGACAAAAAATTGTCAGCCTAAAGTACCACAGAGGGCATTTTTTCCTGCAAGCCCATATTGATCAAAGTTTCCTTCTGACATAAGGAACAAGGCATACAAGAGAAGACACACATCACTAGAGAAGAGGCGACCAAGCAACAATACTTTTCATTCATTTTTGGTTGCCAACAGGCTCCTTGATTTTAGCAGTTTGTTAGATCTGTTGGTACAGATGTTACACTTGTATCTTTTTGTGGAGAATCCTATAATAGGAAGGCCAGCTCACACTCCTAGCTGTTGTGTTCTGCTTTTATTCTAAATACATATGATGAATGATATAATAGGATGATGGGCCAAGACTGGAAGATGTTTTGAGAAATGGAATGACTGTATATTTTAGTTTGTAAGCCGAAGGGGGATGTGGTTGTAAATGGTATGTTATTGAAGATTCATATGAGATGTTTCATCGGATTTGTCTTCTTTATTCTTTGTTCTATTCTTCATCTTGTTTGAATGTATTTTTGATTTTAAGGGTTAAAATTTTCCTTTGATTGATAGATTCTCAATGCAGTAGAGGATCTGCTATAAACTTGACTATTTATCATTGTTTACTATTCAGACACATCTAAATTCTATTTGCAGAGAGGATATTTGCTCAGAGAATATTCTTGTTTATGTTATTCTCTTATTCTTCTCTTCATCATTATGCAAATATTTTGTCTGATAGGGAGCTTAAATGCATTCAATGAGAAGATTGTTTATGATTCCATAGCCCAATGGTCCATCACTGATCTGCAGTGATATCTATTGTCTTTTACTTTCTGTAAAGTCTTGCTAATACCTGATTTCAAACCTATTCAAAACTAATGTGTATGTTACCAAGATTACTCCCATTTGTAGTTTGGGGGTGACTCTTGGAGTGATAACACAAAGGAAGATAGTTCTTCATCAGACGAAGATGAAGTCAACGAAATTTATACAGAAAGGGAACTATTCATGGAAATAGAAATCTCTGATGAAGAAGGATTGAAAGAAGAATATGAAGAGGTAGAAGTCGATTACATAGAAGAATTGTTGAGTGCCATATAAGTTATTAAAAGAGAAAAGAAGAAAAAAAAGTCACTTCGGTAAGAACTAACTCAGGACTCCAAAGAATTCGAGCAGTCAATCACAAAGCTAAAACTCTAGGAAGAAGAAGACAATATAATTAAAGAATCTCTCAGAGGGTAGTTAGAAGAAAGAGGCATGACCATTGAAGGCTTGGAAGCTAAGATAGTCACTCTAAGAAAAAATCTTCAAAATAAGGACATGCAACAACACAACACTAGGATATTGGATAATATCATTAACAGTCAAATACCTTACTATGACATATCTGGATTGGGATACATTCATATGCATATAGAGAAAGGTTCAAGCTCCAAAACGACAAAACATGAAGCATAACCAAGAATCTATGTAGAAGTTGTCAAAGGTCCCTCGAAATAAGAATACATGAAAACTCAATGGGAATATTACAGAGACACTACACCACCTAGAAGATTTAGAAGTCAATATCAACAACAAATAGCTAGTATATAAATACCTCAAGAAGAGAAGGATTCAGAAGAGCAACACCATTCATAAGATCTTCCACTCCCAGGTATCAAACTATTTTTCTTGGTTCATGTTATAATTTTGGGCACAAATTTGTGAATTGTAGAGCCAATACCAAGAACATAAGAAACAATTAGGGCTATAAAAGAAATAGTTATCCAAGAACATCTTATGAAGCACATAATAGAAGCTACAATAGATTTGGATAATTGAGTGATGAGGTAGAATGCTACAAGTGAAAAACATTTGGACATATGGATAAATGTTGTACACTTAATGTTCCTCCAAGGGAACCAAAGAAGAATATCAACAATCATAAGCAAGAACCAAAAAGGATATGGATAATAAAGAAACATCAATTCAGGACTGAAGAATGAAATCTTTCTTTACAAGCTCAACACAAGAAACGTGGATGGTATGTTAATAATGGATGCTCAAAGCAAATGACAGGTGATAAAGACAAGTTTCTGACATTGGATAAGGAAAAAGATGGATCAATTTCATTTGGAAATGACAACTCAGTCATGATTATTGTAAAGGGGATAGTAAAGCTCATAAGTAAGGATGCCATGACAATTTTGTTTTTACTGGTTGAAGACATGAAACACAATATGTTAAGTGTAATTCAAATGTGTGATCAAGTACACAGACTTGTGTTTGATTCAAAGAAGTGTGACATAAGGAAATAAGAATCAGGCAAGTTGGTAGCTACAACTGTAAGAACTCCAAGCAACATATAGTTGGTAGCTACAACTGTAAGAACTCCAAGCAACATATATGTTCTAAATGAAATAGGAAAGGAAATATGTTTCTTAGGAAATGCCGATGAATGTTGGTTTTGGCACAGAAGAATGGGTGACATAAATTTTGATAATATTTTCAAAGTTAGCAAAAATGAAGCAGTTAGAGAAATTCTTGAGATCTCGAAGCCAACAAAAATTCTATGCAAGAACTGTCTACACAAAAAGCAGACCAAGACAAAGTTCAATTCAAAGGAATACTACAAAACAAAACCACTGTAAATTGTACATATTGATCTTGTTGGATCGACAAGAACAAAAGGATTGAAAGGTGAACAATACTGCATGCTATTAGTTGATGACTACACAATAATGATTGTAGTTTGCTTTCTAAATAAGAAATCAGAGGCATTCAAAAACTTCATAATATTCAAAGAGATGGTTGAGACTGAGACTAAGTTGAAAATCAAGTGTCGAATATCAGACAATGGATAAGAATTTACATCAAAGGAGTTTATGGAATTCTGCAGCGAACATGAGATAAAGAGGCAATTTTCAGTGGCCAGGGCACCTCAGCAAAATGGAGTTGTTGAAAGAAAGACAAGAACAATATAGGAAATGGTCAGAATCATGTTAATGGATTCCAAGTTGAGATATGTATTTTGGGTAGAAGTGCATTCAACAGTTCATATTCATAACAAAGGGATGCTCAAAATTAACAGTGATAAAACTCCATACGAGCTATGGAAAGGAAGACCAAAAAATGTGAAGCACTTCAGAGTATTCGGAAGCAAATGCAACATCGAATAAGAAGATGGTAGAATTGGAAAATTTGATTCTCAAGTTGATAAAGGCATAACGGTTGGGTACTCAAGCAAAAGGAAAGCATGCAAATGCTTCAATCTAAGACTCAATAGAATAGTGGAAAGCATCAATGTGACGTTTGATGAGACAAATGGATGAAATATAAAATAAAGTAGTAAATATTTGGTGGAACAAGATCATGAAGAAGATGTGAAAGAATAAGAAATAGATGAATAATTAGATGATGAAGAAGAGAAACCAGAAACAGAGCAAGAAAAATAGGATATTCAAGTACCTCGAAAGACACCCATCATATGAGTGCATAAAAATCATCCATCAGATCAGATTATTGGAAATATAGATGCAGGATTTGAAACCAGAGGAAGAATTCATTCACTAGAACAACAACATCTAGTACTATTATCTACTATTGAACCGAGCAATTTTAAAGAAGCTATCAAGGATGAATTATGGATCAAAGTCATGGATGAAGAGTTAGACCAAATAGAAAAGAATGACACTTGGGAACTGGTTCCAAGACCAAAGAAAAATAATTTCATCAGTACAAAGTGGGTCTTCAGAAACAAATTGAATGAGGACAAATAGGTTACTAGGGACAAAGCAAGATTGGTATGAAAAGGTTACTCTCAATTTGAAGGTATAGATTTTGAAGAAACATTTTCCCCAATCACCAGGATGGAAGAAATCATACTAAAACTCGCTTATGCATTCTCCAAGAATATTAAAGTGTATCAGATGGATGTGAAATCAACATTCCTAAATGAATATCTAGAGGAAGAAGTCTACATTGAGTAGCAAGAAGGATTTTAGTTATCATAGAAACATAGTTATGTTTGCAGGTTGAAGAAGGATTTATATGGTCTCAAATAATCTCCTAGATCATGGTACTCTAGATTGGACATATATATACAACAACAAGGATTCAGGAAGGGAAGTGAAAAAAACAATCTCTACATAAAGGTGCATCAAGACAATATATTGATCATTGAAGTCTATTTAGATGATATTATCTTTGGAAGTGACGATGATAGGATGAGTCAAAAGTTTTACAAAGGCATGAAACATGAGTTTGAGATGTCTTTTATTGGTGAGTTAACATTATTTTTGGGTCTACATATATGTCAGAGAAACAAAGGTATCTTCATCTCGCAGACAAAGTATCTCAGAGAAATGTTGAAGAAGTTTGGAATAATAGATTGAAGACCAATCAATACTCCTATGAAGACAAGTTGTAAGTTAAGTAAGGATTATGATTCTAAGAATGCAGATCAGAGATGGTACATATTGATGATTGGCAATTTACTCTATGTGACAGCTTCTAGACCATATGTGATGCAGGCAGTTGAAAAGGTTGCTTGGTTTCAAGAAGCACCAAAGAAATCATATGTTTTGCCAGTGAAGAGGATATTTATATATCTCAAAGGTACAAAAGAGTTTAGTTTATGGTATCCAAAAGGGAAGGATCTATCTCTTGTGTCCTACACAGATGCAGATTGGGCAGGTTGCTTCAATGATAGAAGAAGTAAAAGTGGAACAATTTTCTACTTGGGTGAGTGTCTGGTATCATGGATAAGAAAGAAACAATCATCAATATCTTTTTCCACAACAGAGGTAGAATACATTGCAGTCGCAACTTGTTTCACTAAGGTTCTATGGATGAAGTAGACATTACAGGATATGCAAGTAAATTATGATGAGCCTATTTCAATACTTTGTGACAACACCAACACCATCAATATTTCAAAGAATCCAATGATGGACTCTAAGATGAAGAACATTCCGATAAACTATCACTTCTTACGGGAACATGCTACTGAGAAGAACATCAAGCTAGAGTATGTTGGGAAAAAGGAGCAAATTGCAGATATCTTCACCAAACCGCTTCTAAGGGAACCTCTCGAGTATCTCCTATAGAAATGTGGAGTAGTTTCTGCCCCATAATGATCCACTCAACATAAAGCTTAACTGGATAGGGGGAGAAAAGCATAAGTCTTGAAGAAGTGCAAGTAAAAAAACTTTTGAATGATTTTCATATATACATCAAAGAATTACACGAGGAAGCACCATGAAGAGAAACGTTTGTAGAGTTAGTACAGGCTTGTAGATAGAGGGAGAAGCCTTGAATGAGGAGTATACTTTTCCATTGATGTCAAAGTGAGAGATAAAAATTAGGGCATGGAGAGATATAGGCATGCAATTAGGGGGAGCATGAAAATAAGTATTGTCATACTTAAGTGTTTGCATCAATGCCAAAGGGGGAGATTGTTGGACAATTGATTTTCATTGATGTCAATGAATATTGGATTGATGACAATTGATGTGATGGGTGTATTTGGATAAGTCTCCAAAGTGGTCCCCTTATGGCATAGCTCTAAGTATAGCCCTCATGAGAAGACACTTTGAAGAAGTTTACAAGAAAACCCTAAACATGGTTAAGGATCCCATAGTTAATTGAGGAATATGGACATTATGGACAAAGTTATTGAAGGCAATACACTCATAGATGGCTAGTACTCATTGTGTTGTTTCTGATGATATGTTGAATTCCATGTAGTTGCTCATGGTTAGGGAGATATGACCTTGAGAAGTTGTAATCCCTGAAGAAGTAGTGAAGAAGCCCCTAGTTGGTTACAAGTCCTTAATCAAAGGGGTAAATTTGTTGTAACAAGAAAACCTTAGAAGCCATAAATTAAGGAGAGGAATTACCTAGCACACGTATATATGCACCTCAAGGATTCATTCATAAGAACACTCACAAACTTATTCATTACTTATCTTTCTTGTGATCTAGGGATCCTTTTCTAAGGTTGTAGAGACATTTTTTGAAGTAGCAAAGAAGGGTCGATGACAAAATTCTCAGAATTATAGAAAACCCTAAGTTCTAAGGTATATGCAAGTTGCATGTCAGTGAGGGAGCGTATGTACACATGATGTAGTGAAGAAAATGGCATACATACATGGGTTGTAGAAGGAGAAGTTGTGTACATGTGAAAACCTCATGCAATTTTGAGTATATATTGGTACCAGGTCCCTAGAGTCTGAAAGGAATGTTATAGGTCAACATCTTACTATTTCAGGTTAGCTTCAGAGGTATTGGTATGTTTGTATACTTGTTTTGATAGTTATTTATTATCATGATATGGTGTATGCTTGAGACATACTTGGTATGATTGATTTGGTATTTGGATATGGTATATATTGGTTTCTTGGTTGAGTGAGAAGCACTTTTATATCTGGATCAACATCTGTCATGGTTCTTGTAGTTCATATATTTGATTTTATTGTACATGGTTGAGTCATAGTCATGTTGTATGATGGAATATGCATGAGGGGCATGCATTGGTTCTTTGAAATAATTCATTGATGATATGGTACAGATCTGCATATGGTTGATGGTATGGTATATGGTACAAGTTACACATGGTTTATGATCTAGTTCATGATTTATTATTCCTTATTGATGTATCTTTGGTTCATGATTGATGCATGAGATAGTATGTACGTCGATATATAATTGATGCATGGTATGGTACATGTGTTAGTTGGTTGATGAGCTGATACAGGTTGATGAGACAGTGACAATGAAAGTGACAGTGACAAAGTGGTAGTGACAGTGACAATGACAGAGTGACAGTGAAAGAGACAGAGTGATAGTGATAGAGACGATGGTAGTGATAGTAGCAGAGTTTGTGATAGTGACAATTTTTCTACACTTATACTTCAGGGAGGTAGAACGGGGAAACGAAAGGTGGTTGTAGCCACCTTCCGGTTGTAGTTGGATAATGTAGGGGATTGTAGACTCCTTGTGGTTGGAGCCATAGAATCAAGGAGTTTTAGATTCCTTTAGGTTGGAGCCTGAGAATAGGGGGTTGGAGCCTCATTCTAGTTGTAGCTAGAGAAAGAGAAGTTGGTGCTTCCAATGAATGTTTTCTTTTGATAAATATATAAGAAAATAATTTCATGGTTTTCTCCCATTTAGGTTTCCACATAAATACTGGTGTACTATGTATCTATTTTGATGTGATGATGTTTATGTTTATACTGTTGATGATCTATTGAATGTTAAAGATAAATTGTGGTTAACAGAATAAAATTTATCATTACTGATTCACCCCCCCTCTCAGTAATCCAACAATGAGGTTGTGAAGGATTTTAATGATATGATTAAAAAGGATAATCAGGTTAAGTGGTCCCCTGAAGCTAGATACTCATTTGATCAAATCAAGAAATATTTGGGGGAAGCACCAATGTTGGCAAGCCCAGACTATTCTAAGGAATTTCTCATATTTTTCTTTGCATCTGATAACACTATTGCAACTATTCTCTTACAAAGGAATGAAGAAAAAAAAGAACAACCAATTGCATTTTTTAGCAAAAGTTTGAGAGATTCAGAATTGGAATATAATATAATGGAAAACCATACTATGCATTGGTGAAAGCTCTGAAATATTTTAGATTTTATGTTCATTCCAAAATAATTGCATATGTTCCTAGAAAAACAGTGAATGAGATTCTAAATCAACCTGATATAGATGGAAAAAGAGGGAAATGGATAGCTAAGATCCAAGAATATGATATGGAAATAAAACCAACAAAATTGATCAAAGGCCAAGGATTAGAAAAACTTTTAGTTGAATCAAACTGCAGAGTCCTTGGAGTAAATTGGATTATAAACATAACAAAACATCCTTCAGTTGAATATGAGGAGACATATTTGCAGCAGTCCCTGGTAAAAATTCATGATAAATTTTCTTTTTTTCCCTAGTACAAAAACATTTTATTTTATTTGTAAAATCTTGAATGTCCATTTGATTTTAGTCAAGCAAAAGTTAGATCTCTTAAACTTCAAGAAATTAAGTATTGTATAATGAATGAAAATATTTATTGGAAAGATCCTTTAGGAATTTTTATTAATTGTATTATTGAAGATGATACTGTAGGTATCATAGATGAATTTCAAAAAGGCATATGTGGAGGACACCATGATTTGAGAGCTACTGCATATAAAATATCGAGAACTTCCTATTACTGGCCAAAAATATTTTCTAAGGAAAATGAAAAGGCTAGAGCTTGCATGGAATGTCAAATTTTTGCAGGTAAACAAAAACTTCCCTCATTACCATTAGTTCCCATAAAGGTTGAAGCTCATTTTCAACAATGGGGTTTATACTTTATAGGTGAAACTCATCCTACTCCCATTGCTCAACACAAATGGATTTTGACTGCAACTGATTACTTTTCAAAATGGCTAGAAGCAACTCCCACCATATTTGCTACCGATGCAGTTGTAATCAAATTCATTGAAGAGAATATTTTATCTAGGTTTGGATTCCCTAGAAAAATCATAACCAATAATGCTCAATCATCTAAGTCCCTAGCTATGATAGATTTCTGTTAAAAATACACTATCATTCTTGGTCATTCAACTGCCTATTATCCTCAGGGAAATGGATTAGTGGAATCATCAAATAAAAGTCTAATGAAGGTTATCCAGAAAATGTTAACTAGAAATATGAAAACTTGGCACTCTCATTTGAAATTTTCACTCTCACAAAATCAACACTAAGAGGTCTACAAGTATGTCTGATTTTCAATTGATTTATGGAATTGATGTTGTTTTACCTATTAACCTTACTCTACCTGTGATGAAATTGATCCAAGATACTGAGAAAGAACCTAATGACCTTACCAAAAGAATGAACTAGTTGATTGAAGTACAAAAAACAAGAGAGCAAGTTGACCAAAAATTTCAGGAATATCTAGACAAGATGAAATCTATCTTTGATAGAAGAGAAAAAAAGAGAAATTTTGCTCCTAGTGATCTAGCAGGAGAGAAGTTCCTGGAAAACATGGAAATTTTGATCATTTATGGTTGGGACCTTACAAAATTGTTGTGGTGGAGAGAAACAATTCATTTTCTCTTCATAATTTGGAAGGAAATCTATTGGAATTGCCTGTGAATGGGAGATTCGTGAAACATTTTATTTAATTTTAAAATTTTCATTCTTCCACTTATTGTATATAGTCAGTGTTCTTTGATTTTTCTTTAAGTCCTTTCTCTGTTTTTAGTAAAGTTTTTAGAAAATTAGGAATGAAATAAATTTAGATTTATCAAAACAAATAAAAATTAAAATATTGTTTCACTTTTTAATTAGAAATACTTTGTTATTTAATTATCCTTAGAGAAAACAATCTCTTGTCTTCTCAAGTAATTTAAAAATCTTGATAGAACAAATTTTCTTAAACCACTTATTAAGATTTTAACATGTTATTTAAAAAATAGAAAGGAGAATATTTTAATACACTCACTAAAGTTAAAAAGATATGTTTTAGGTAATCTCTTTCTAAGTAAAGGATTTGGAGTCAAAATTGTAGTTTGTTGTTTTACTCAAGGTATACTACTAACTAAGATATTTTGAAAAAATAGAGCTATATCCGAGGGAATGAAAAAACGTATGAGTATACTTCATAACTTAGGCCTATATAACTCATTATTTATTAACAAACATCATCCCTTAAATGTCAAAAAACATATTGATTGCCCCCATATACTATAAAACTGTCAAAAAAATTTAGGGAGATGGTGAAAGGAAATTCAAGTGGGAAATGCAGGTATTTTTACTGGGGCTATGGATGCTCACTAGCAGTGAGGCAAGGCCTATGATGTCAGGGTGACTACAATATGATATTGACTCTTTTTGGCAGTGTAGAAACACCACGAGAATGAGGAGGAATTTCAATGAGTATCGTTATTATAATACTCAATTAAAATTAGTTTTCTCAGAAACAACTCTATTTTGACCTGATTATTCTTTCAAATATTAAAGGCCTTGAAGCATGAAACATTAATTACAAATTTGACTCCTTAGCCAAAATTTAGATTTATATTACCATAAGAAATTCCAGAGTAAAGTTGAATGAGTGAATTTTTTTTTATCTTTTATGGTCATATTCTATATAAACATGTTGGATTATGAAATTGGTAGTCATTCAATTTCTTCAATCACGAATTAATATTATAAGTAAGAAGAAACGTTTTTGTGATTTCATGGATAAAAAATCATTGACTAAAACTATCTCATTAGTTTCTCGTAGAATAATGACTCCATAACCCAATAAAAGGAACTTAGTCTGCATGTTCTTTAGTGTCTCGCAGGGAGACTATCCCCAGATGGAGCCAGATGTTGTAACATAGTCCAAATTTTATAAATTTAGAATTTTATAACACTTATAAGTTGAGGTTAATAAAACATTCAGTCTTGCAAAAAATAAAAACAAAAACAAAAATATATAAAATAGTAAAAAGAAAAAGAAAATTAGTTCAAATTTGAATAAATACAATGAAATATCTCTTTCATAAGATTTTATCTTTAGAATAGTTTTATTTTATTTTAATAAAACAAGGTTTATTTTAAACCTTTGTTATATAGTTTAAACCAGATTTAAGTTTTATAATTTCATTATTTAACCTTTTTGTTTCATTATTGTATAGTTTTTTAATATCAAAATGTGTTCATTTCTTTCATATTAAGATCGTGCTTCTGGATCGTCAGATCAATGGTCCGTAGTGGATTGCAGACCCTTTTGTGCTCGAGGTTTAACATCGGGGGGGAGCGGCAATACTGTACCCTAGTTAACTTCCTTTTGACGTGGCATCCATCCATCGATTGCGCCCCCCGGGTTATGTGGTTATCCTAACCAGACCCGACCCCTTTACAACCTACATGAAGACAAAATGTGTCTAATATGACACCAATCGGTGGGAAAGGTAAAAGTTTTATAATTTTATTTTTTATTTCATATTTCACCAATCTAAAAATGACACGTATACATTTCGTATGTAAAAGTGGAAAAAGGTTAAATGTTGGTTTATTTTGAATTTGTAAAGAATTCGAGTGCTTAACTAAGACTTCCTGCGAAATTTGTCATTTCCACTCCAATCTAATACATGTATCAGTCAACATCCTCCATAGGTAAACTTAAAACATTTTACTCTTTCTATTATCATTTCAAAATGCAGTCATCTCAACCCACAAAAAGTATGAAAAATGTAAACCTCATTGACAAAGATCTTGTTAACAAAGATAAGGATTTTTTCGATCATGTCTTCTCATTAGATCCCTCTATATTGTATCAATAGGAAAACAAGGGTTTTCAGTATTTGGTTGACCATTATTATGCATGGGAATATGACCTTGCCAAATTTTTAGTACTGCAGGTATTCCATTTCCTAGAGTTTGTAGTGTGGTGCACTGCAAATTACGTCTCATCCAAGAGAGCCATAATTTCCACAGCTAGGATTGTTCTCATTGAACTAACCACTCAGACTATTAACAAGATGGGGAGATGGCCACTGAATCCCAATAGCGAACCACTAAATGAATTAGCAGCAGTGAAATGTTTCAGAGAATTGGAATCAAAATATAGGGTTACCTTGCTACAATCATATCTCTATACAAATCTTGATGTTCCAGGTGATAATGTTGTTATTTAATCAAATATATTTTTTGATACTTCTTAGAAAATTATTTCTATGATTTCTATCATATTAGGGAAAAACGATGATTTGACACTTCATGAGTTTGTCTTAGGGATTATGGTTTCAATATTCCCATTTACAACTAAACCCATCACTAAATTTAATTATTCCCAATTCCTAGCAGATCAAATCCACTACCAACTTTCTGAATTTGAATCTCTCAGAAGATTCATATATGAGTGTTACTTGGTTCACCTTTTTCTGTTTACACAAGCCTTTCATTTTATGCATCTAGGTATAAAAGTTGAATACGATCTTGGTAACTCAACATTAGTTACTCATTGGACTCCGGTGATTATGAAGAAATGTTTGAATGTTGAATTTTCACAGTATGTTGATCAATTTATGTCTAAATCTTACCAAATCATACATAATCAAGTTCCTCCAAGAATATTTCCTGAGTGCAAAAAAATATTACAGTTAAGCCTAGACAAAAGAGTAGGAGACTAGTATATATTGGAACATTACACTAAAATCATGGTTGATGGTTGTCAACTTTCTCCCTTTCGCTTGCATGTTTTCTTGACTCCATAAACTTTTTCTCTTGAATATGTTAGTCAAAGATTGAACTCTGATGAAATTTACTTAATGTAAAATAAATATAAGGTAACTTTTAGGTCCTTTCATTGTCAATACCAGATGGGAACTATAGGTGCTAGAAAATGTGCTTTCATCTATGGGATTACAATAGGGAGAACCATGGAATTATGACCCTCATGGCATAATTTCATCAAAAATAATTTCACATGGGTAGAGTCCTTATCAACATCAACAAAAAAAGCAACTGGAGCTATTGGAAAATAAAGACAATTGGAAATATGTACAAAACATTCTATAGATCCATGGTAAAGCATTTGATCAGTCAGTGAAGTATCCAATATCACAAATGCCACAACAATTTGAGAATACATACAAAAGGAAAACTTTAGGGTATTCCTCAAAGGATTTAGAGATAGAAGATCAAGCAAAAAACATAAATTATAAGTACTTGAAGAAGAAGGAGATCCAAAATTTCTTGAAGAAAGAATTCCAAATAAAAAGGCCTTGTTGTGACTGTAGAGGTAACATCTTCGGAAAAGATAAAAAGTGTGGGAAGTCAAAGTGAGACATAGTCAGGGACTATTGATCAATCAAAACAATTAGAATAAGTTCAACAGTTCATTGAAATTAGAAAGGCAGGTGCAAGCATTAAGAAGAGTATAATTCCTAAATTCTATGATCATGATGCATATCAAACCAGAATGATCTTAGTTGGAGATTATGAGATAGGGAGGTTGAATATAACAGTCATGGAAAGATAAATATGAATTATCTTGCCAATAATACAAGCCAAATGACATTCATTCATAGGAAAAGGTGCCCTAACGAGTTGTAAATGTGGTTTTATATTTATCTATCCTATTGAATTTAATTTGATTGTACTCCAAGAAACCATCAAGAAAGAACACAATATTTGATCCTTCAACTTGTTGTAAAATCATTTCAATATTAGGAAGAATAAATTATCTTTTACACTTTCTCTATTCAAAGCATGAAATTCGAGACATATCCTAATCTGACCTATTTTCTTCCAAATGGGACCCAAATTTGACACCCATTATATGAGAATTTATACTTTCTCCACTTCTTTTCTAATTGTGGTTTCAAGTGTAGGGTTTACAGGTCTTTTTTTCTACCTAACCATTTTTCCCTTTCCTTAATGGGAATGGAATGTTGTATAATGCTAGGATCAAAACCACGAAGATCTCTGTAACACTAGGAAAAAAAATCTCAAAATTCTTGGAACAAGTCCATGAACTTCTTCTTCTCTACCTTTTAGCATTGAGATTCTATTTTAATAATTTTTCGGGAATCATGGGTTCCAATGTTCAAGGGGATAGTGTCCCCAAAATTCCTTCTGGACTCCTCTTCATTTTTATTTATATTTGTTACCTATATCACTCATTGAGAATTAGCTCTCCAGAGGAGTCAAGACTTTAGGAATTTTATCATCTTCGAGAGAAATGATTTCCTTAGTATTATAAAGCTCATTTTTCAAGAAAGCACAAATGCTTTCATCGTCTAGGAAAAACTGCCAAGATTCTATGTTATCAGGGAGACGAGTTTGGTAAAGAGACATAAACGTACAATCTGGTCTCTGAGGCAATAAGTACCTTGTAGGTGAGGCTGCAAAAACAAGTAACCTGTCAGCCATAGAATTAAGTTCTCTTTTAATATGAGTGATGTTAAAAGATATCGGATTTGAAATTAATGCCCAAAAATATTGGGTGTACTGTTTAAGTAATATTTTTATGAGCTTATAGGTTTTTCTGATTAAATTAACAATAAGTTATGAATCACCAAAAATAGTAAGATCACCACATCCAAGGTTATAAGTGTTTTCAATCCCTAACATTAAGGCTTTAAATTCCACAACGTTGTTTGTGCAAGCAAATTCTAATCTATAGAAAAAAAATTGAATATTACCTATAAGAGAGTATAATATGATGCTCGCCCCATTACCTTCATTTGAACATGCACCTTCAAAGTGCATATGCCAGATACCATCATCATAATATGGTTTTTCAAAAAACATGTCATCTTTATCAACAAAGATGGAATAAACACTCATGTCTTCCTCAATATAATTTACATTGAGTTGAGGAACTTTCTTGATGTATGGTGAAATCCTCCCTTCTCTTACTACTATGATATTCTTTCCATTCTTAGGGATGGATAGATGTAAATTGTCTAGTGATAGATGACCACTGGTTAAGGCCTGCCAATCCCTACTCAAAATAATTGAATAGTTACTAACAAGCATATCAATTACTTGTATATTGAGAGTGGTTATGATTTATGGATGAGTGCAGAGGAGCATAGTTACATATTTGATTTCACCTATCATAGACTATTGTTGATTATTATAGGATAACATACTCCTCACATTTTGTTTTTACAAGAGATACCTAGTTCCTCCATAATAATCTTGAACATGACACTTGGGTCAGATCCACCGTATATTAGGCCACAATGAGATATTCTATCCATTATATTTACATAAATATAAAAAAGATGGGTTTTTACAGGATTTATAAAATTATTTACACCTACTCTATTTACATTTGACTCATTTCCATTAGAATTTTCAGTCAAATTATCTATTGTGGAATTTTTACCTTCCATGAAAATTTTTAGATGTTTTTGTTGTTCCTAGATGGTAACCATTTCCAAGAGAGATACATCTACCTTGATACTAGCTAACTAATTGAGTATATTGTATTTAGATGGAGAGAAAGGAGTTGATTCTCCTTGACTGTTTGAAGATATGAAAACTTAGGAGTTTGTATCTTGGAATGATGAGCTGGGAGAAAAGGTGGTTCAAGGAGGATCAATTTTTCTCTTATTGGTGTATGATTTAGTTCTAGTGTTCGCCACCATGATATCATCCTGCGGATCCCAATCTAAAGTATAAATAGTTGCATCTATTGTTTTTCCAAAGATTCACTCTCTAGCATTTCTTTTTATCTCACAGGTGGCCTCATCATGATTTTCTTCACAAAATTTACACTAGGAACGAGATATTATAGCCTTGGGATGAAAAGTGTTATCATTTCGGTTCTGAAAGGATTCCTGGGAAGAAGTTTCAGCATGAGAGGAAATGGAAGTGATTCTTTTTCTTTCGTAAGAAATCATCTAATTGTTCATATCATAAGCTACAAGATTGCATACATATCAGTTTGTTTCACATAATCTCCCTTAGGGAGACCATTTATTTATAGTTTCTCTTCATACTTAAAGAAAGTATGAAGTGCAAATATGATTTTTTCTGTATCCATTTCTTCCAATCTATGACGATAAGAAAAGGGTAAGGTATTATAATAATCCATGAATGCAGCTTGGTTCTAAGGGTGAATTAGTTCAAGGATTTGATTGTACAACTTGGTGAAATGAAGATTGAATGATTTGATAGTTTCAACATTATTGTAGACAATGTTATTATACTCCCTTAATTGATCAGTTGTGCCTTTTGGTTTCCCATATGTCGATTTAAACCAGTAAACTAATTCTTCCCATGTGGAAAGGATTTTAGGCAGCAAGTCAAAAAAATATGCAATGAATTTACCTTCTAAGGAGTTGAAAAATAAGCACATACATGTATCATTATCATTTTCCCCTATTATATGGAAATCATTATAAAAGGCTTCTAAGTGTTCATTAGTAGGGATAGTGCCATTTCTTGAAAACATGGGTAAATGATCCTTGAATTCAGGAAGGGGATTCGCAGTTGGTGTAAGGTTTACAGAAGAAGATACATGCCATGGGGTGGTATGAGCATATTCAAGTTGAAAAAGACCATATGTTTTATGACTTTAGCCGGATTGGTTGTAGATTGGACTAGAATTTGATGGTTATAAATGTTGCCAATTACATATGATGTTGAAGGTTGTGAAGAGGATGAACCACCACTACCACTACCACCACCAGAAGATGTAATTTTAAAAGTGATAGGGATTGTAGATATATATAAACTAGCAGAATCAGATAAAGACCAACAAATATTAGTTTGTTGACTTTGTATAATAGCCTTTTTTCTCCCTATTTCAAGATAAACCTCATGGGACAAACCTCTTGATGTTTGAGAAGAACGAGAGATGGAGGACATATGTAAGTAACTTAATGAGGAGGTTGATTTCTGGGAAATATTGTTTGGTCTTCCCATTGTTCACGTATTATGATGTCTCCAAAAATAACTTCCCAAGAATGATTTAGTTCAACACAACTCCAAGTAGTTTCTAAAATGGTATTGAATAAAGTCAAGGAAATTCTAGTTTGATCATCAAGACCATCACCAATATTGGGTTTTCTAGTAATAGGTTTAGTCATGGAAAAAACCAATTCAAGTAGAGATAATTACAGTACACAAAAGAAATTAGTTACCGAAATAAAATACAACTACTGAAGAAATATAAAAAAAATCTACCTAGTATGGTCTCCAAATAAATGTTGATAAAAAGATATGGAAATCCTTATCCCAACATTTTTTAATTTTTCTTGGATAAGGTAAGATAGGCGGGATTGTGACCCCGCATTTATAGCCAAAATAAATAAAAAATCAATTGATTCTCAAGCAATAGATACTAGGAACCAATGTTGTCTTTTATGATTAAATATGAAATAAAGAAAAAAAAAGAAAAAAAATTGTTTGTTCACATGAGAAATTAAATAACAAGAAGAGTGTAAATCTGATAAAAGTACAAAAAAATACACAAGTGAGACAAAAAATTAGCATAGCCATTTTATTGGTTGCATTTTAATTTACAGCCAGAACCCCTTTTTCATACCCCTGCAAGGGTAAGGACCAAAAAAAAAATTAGAAATCTTTGGTGAGCACCTCACACAAGACTTTGAGGTCAAGAAGAGACCAAGACTATAGATGTTGGATCATATTAGCCACATAACACCATTTCTTGATTCTGCAAAATATCCTTAATAAAAAATGAAAAACTAATTCATAATCAGATCAGAACACACACACTATCAAGAAAAAATGAGTAAACTTCTAAAGCATGCTTGTCAATAAATGTTTCTCGGTCCTTAATCTTGCCACCTTCAATAATAACCTACTATCAAAAAAAGGGTTAAGACTCTATGATAACTATGAAATAGATGAAAGTAATTAATCTCACAAGTATAAGAGCGAACATTTATCAAAAGTTCTTTTCCTTGTTCTATCTCTCTTTTTTCCTTCAATTGATTTTTCTTTTATCTCTTCAAAGTAGTTTTGGTGGTTCTCAACTACTTTTAGTTAAGTCATAGATAAAATTTAGTTATTGAGGGACAAAAAATAAATAATTATAATAAATAGATAAAGGGTAATATAAATAATAACTAATAGGTGGGACCCTATTTCCTTTGATCAATTTCCTCCTTGTTCCTCCATGTTATTTAAATAAATAAATCATGCCACCTCATCAAATATATACATGAGCATAAAAATATCAATTTAGAACAACCCTTGTATCACCCAAAATACCATCCGTATATATCAAATAAGTAAAATCTGTTGCCAAAATAAAATATTATCCTTCTTTCCAAAAGTCAAAATATAATCACCATGTTGTCCCCAAAAGATGAAAATGCAAGTAAACTATCAACAGTCATAAATAACATCATCTCATCAAAAACCATATTCACTATGAGAAGAAATTTGCTTCTTTTCATTGCTCATGGTATGTATTGGCTTGTTTGTATGTGAGCTTGCCTTAGAAAATTTGTGTTCCTTGGATGCCTCGGGGTGAACCTCACTGAAAGAATGGGAGTGGTCATTGGTTTACTGGGAGTGGGATGTTACTAACTGGGATGATCCATGGGATGACTCAGATTTAGTGGCAATTTTCTTACCCTTGTTTCTCTTTGGATCAGGAATATATGTCTTGATCCTTCTGCTTGCATGAGATGAGTGAGCATAGGATGCAATAGAGGAAATATCATGAATACGTTTTTTAAGTGGAGGAGGTGGTAATGGTAGTGAAACTATAGGACAACCACCATGATGAACTAGAGGATGTTGGACAAGATCATCCCAACCATCGTTAGCTGGGACTTCTGGTTGCAAGGACACATGGGATGGGACACGAACATTTAAAATGATAGAAGGAGGCTAACATGGAGGTATTTAAGGTCAGGGATGTGGATGGAAATATCCTTGGCCTGCTAATTTGAGGAAACCAGTTTGAAGTTGCTAATTCAATTCCTCAGAACCAACATCAAAATGTATTGAAAACCTTAGTCTATTGTTATCTCTTTACCAAAAATTATTCTAGCATCTACCTCTATTTCTACCTCTTCCATGACTTCTCCTACTGAAGAATCTCATTTCCTAAAATGAAACTTATATCAATATATGAAACAAAAAGACCAATCAAACATCAAATTAGTTTTTCTAATAGATAATTTAAAACATTGGCTCCTATTAGTCAACACACAAGCATGCATGCAATCAATGCAATTACTCTATATATGTCATCCAAAATTGAATAGTTTGATCACTATTTCACAACTGATACCACTTATTACAAGGATAATAAATGATATATGGGATGTGATAGGATTTTTATTGAGAGAAAAATGACTTTATGAAAAGGGAACAAATGAATACTGTTATTTTCCATAATCAGTTCATATATTTTAATCATCCAAAATCAACCATTATGAATAGATCATCATCAAATACTTTGTATTTTTCACCCAAAAAAATGCATTGTTCCATGCTTGAGTCCTATTCCTTATTTATTCTTATTTCAATTTGACCTTCTACATAATTATATTTTTCTTTTTAAAACTAGAACATGAAAAATAAAATGAATTGGGATTTGAGGGGCCTTATAATTTACAAAAAATGAGACTATGGAAGGGAAATGAAATGATCAATGTGTTTAAATACTAAGAGGGGGGTGAATAAGTATTTAGAGAAATTAGTATTTTTGAACTTGTACATCAATCGGATCATGTATTCAATTTATATCCAATCAGAAATGGAGACTATCCAATGAGCGATGAATAATAGTATAAGAGATACACCAATACACCATGCACAATATATAAGAAGTAATCATGTATTATTGTTCAAAGGAGGTAGTGACTTCCAAATGTAGTTACACCTTCCAAATATAAAAGGAGGGATAATCCTCCAAAAGGAAGATACAATCCTCCAATATCAAGAGAGGGTTGACCTCTCCATCCTTCCCC
>CBVK0100413085.1:0-20108 GCA_900067695.1 Picea abies | reverse complement strand
ATAGCTCACAAAGATCATTGTTGTTGGTAGTATGATACAATGCACTAGCTGGCTGAAACATGAGCTTGTATAACTTCTCATGTCAAGTCCCAATCACTTTGATTGAAGTGATATTGGACCCCTTTGGAAATAGGATCACATTTCCATCACAGAACAACACCTCATATCCCCTCTCCTCAATAGTAGAAACTGAAATCAATTTCTTCTTCAAGCTAGGAACATATAGGACATCTCTCAAGAACATGGGAGGTAGAGGCTCCCTCTCAAATGATATTGTCCCACTACCAACTGCCTTAACCACCCAGTCATCTCCAAGCACTACCTCAAGATCACCAATATGTGTAAGATCTATCAAATGATTAAGAACACCAGTCATATGGCGGGAGACACCACTATCAATATACCAAACACTAGAATGAGTGGCTCTAGTGGAAAGACACACCACTAAGGAAAAATCCTTATCGAACCTGATGGAAAACTCCTCCACCTATGTTGAATCTGTTTTCTTCTTCTTCTTCTTATTAGGACATTTTTCTGCATAGTGCCCAAACTTGTGACATGGAAAGCACTTGAATTTTATCATGTCCTTCTTACCTTCAGTATTTGGTTTGTTTCCTCCCTTAGGACCCTTTTTGAAATTCTTCTTGTTGTTGGTAGCAAGAGCCACATTCTCCTCATCATGACCAGTAGATGAACTACCATGCACATAACCTCTCCAGGTTTCCTCTTGAACAAAGTCATCCCAAAGACGTCCCCACTTGGGAATATTCTCCCTAGCCACAATGCCCTCAACAAAAAAAACCCATTGTTTGGTCACTCCATTCAATGTTTTCCTCACAAGTTCACTGTCAACAATGGCCTCCCCAACAACTCCAAGTTCATCTCTGACATGTGTCAACATGGTAAGATATGTGACCACATTTTCAGCCTTGGTCATTTTATTTCTTTTCAATTTTTCTCTCAAAACCATCTTTTGGTTCTCATTTGTACTTTGATACAATTTCGTCAAGGAATCTCACATCTCATAGGCATTTGTCTTCCCAGTCATATGAGGAATCAAATGTTCCTTGATGGAATCAAGAATGATTCTTTTAGCCTTGATAATGTTCTTGGAGTAGGCCGCTAGAAGAGTAGGATTTGTGGGTACATTCACTCGATTTGTAGTGGAGTTATCAACAATGTCCCATAACTCACTTTCTTGCAAAAACAATATCATTCTCTCCTTCCAAGCACCGAAGTTTACTGCCCCATCAAGTCTGTCCTCGACCCTTAAATCGGTAGCCAATGACCCTTCTCTGCTGAAAATAAAAATTTCAAAATTATGTTCGGTGAAGTAACTTATGTCCCCTTCTCTGTCTTGTTGATATAAATATGTGTTTTCTTTAACTCATCTCTGATACCATGTAAAATTTTAGACCCCACCCAGTTTCCAGTCTCGCTGATTTTATCAGTGTTTAATGCCCAAAACCCAAATATATGACAGCCATAAATACTCAGCAAATAAACATTATTTTTCAGAACCGAAACATGAGGATTTTGAACAGCATTTAATGCAAAAATAAAATATATCAGCAACACAATATTGAGACAAATATTTGCACAGATATTTTTGGTCTAACTAGACCCTGGAAAAACCCACAAGGGAAAAACCAGTGAGAGAGGGATTTTTATTATTCAGAGCTTAAGAGAAAAATTATTTTACAGCATTCTTATTCTCAGCAAAAATTCACAAACTTATCTCAGAAATTTTGAGCAAATATCCTTCAAAAAATCCCCAAACTGTAGCTCCTCGAAATCTATGCCAGAAATTTGTGTTGTTGTACGGTTGTCTCAACATTAAATGTTGTACGGACTACTCCTTGATTTCTGTGCAAAAATATATACTATTGTATGGTTGTCACAACATTAAATGTTGTACGGACTGTCTCAAAATTCGTGGCCTCTTTTTTTGAGTTTGTTGTATGGATTTTACAACATTAAATGATCCTCGAACAATGTACCATGTTGCCTCGAAGTGCGTGTTGAATCTTTTTGTACAGCTTGTGCTCTTCTTCAGTTGTATGGCCTCCCAAAATTCATACCATACGGCCTCTAGCTAGTTGTACCTTCTACCCTGGAATATATGTTGTACCTTTGCCTTGGGATTCATTCCAATGTTCAGCAACCTCCTCCTTCTCAAGCTCGACCTCTCTCTCTCTTCTCATGCTCTCTCAAAAATTCATGAACAACCCAACAATGGGTGCACCCTCCTACCCTAATCGACTCAATGAAGGTAGGTGAAGGGTTTTGTAATCCAATGGTGGAGATTGGATTAGATGAGTGGATGAGATTGAGTGTCCATTCACTCTGCCTCCAACTCTGCAAATGGCCTCTCTTTCTCAAGCTCGACCTCCTCCCTTTTCTTTCTCTCTCAAAAATTCATGAACAACCCAACAATGGGTGCGTCCTCCTACCCTAATCGACTCAATGAAGGTAGGTGAAGGGTTTCATAATCCAACGGTGGAGATTGGATTAGATGAGTGGATGAGATTGAGGGTCCATTCACTCACCCCCTTTACTTAAGTCATAAAGTCACCTTTTAATTTATCTCTCATAAATTAAATGATTAGGGTCCACAATAGGCACTTTCTCACCCCTTAGGCGCCTAGGTGATGAGAAACACTTGCCTAGGTACTTTTTAATTAGTTTAACAATAAGGGCATTGCTTTGGCATACTTTGATGGTGCCTCTCAAGGAAATCCTCCAAGAGGAGGTTCAAGAAGAATCGTGTATCTCTCCTTCAATCACAATATATCTTTCAAATCTGGGATAGGATAAGAAACTAATAATTAATGTGAACTTATGGCTTTCAAATTAACACTCCAATTGGCCCAAGAATATGGTATTTCACACTTACAATTTTTTGGGGATTCACTTCTAGTTATCCAATGGTTATGAAAGGAAGCTTCACCCAAAAATTTCACTTTACAGATTTTACATGATGATATACAAAATCAAATTACAGTGTTCTCACTTATCTCTTTGTATCATATATACAAGGGTAGGAACAAGGTAGCATATGGCCTTTCAAAAGAGAGATTATGACTCGAGCATGGTACCTAGATCATATCCATCCTTCAGGATGGGCATACAAAGGAATTCACTCATTCACCATGGCTATAATGATATATATTTATGTTTTAAATACAGTGGACAATTTTTAATTTATGTTTTTTGAAATATGATTTTGTGTCCTTTTAAGTCAAGGAACGTCTATGTTTTTTGATGATAGTTCATTAATATGTATAAGAAAGGCATGTACCCAGAGTTGTTTTCTCCATCTAGTTTTTGAGCACTTTTTTTTAATTCCTTGAGACATCTAACAATTTAATTTTGTTTTTTATAAATAAACTTACAGATTTTTTTTCCTTGGAAAAAAAGGGAGAATGTTCAAAATCAAATGTTAAAAGATAAATGGTGTAGTTAGGTGTTTAGAACAAATAGTTGTAAGCATTGCTCAATAATTTTGGTGGCATGTTTTAAGAATCAATGAGTCTTATACATGTTATATATATTAACGATAATTTACATGAATTAAAAATTAGATCTACTAAACATTGAACTAAATGGAAGTTTTATTAGATTTGCAAGATAAAGAGATTAGATAATAATTATAAGAGTTTATTGACGAAAAACATTGTCCATCAAACACCTCTCAATGTGGATCAACAAATTTTCTGGCATTGAATAAGAAAGGTAATTGGTAAATGTGTATCAATTATTGAGCTCTAAACAAAATCGTCATCAAGAATCCATAACCTTTTCCAAGAATTAAACCTAGTCATACAAAATAAGAATTTATTGACAAAAATCGTCATCCATCAAGCACCTCTCAATGCAAATCAACAAATTTTCTAGTATTGAATAAGGACGGTAATCGGTAAATGTGTATCAATTATTGAGCTCTAAATAAAATTTTCATCAATAATACATACCCTTTGCCAAAGAATTATACCTAGTCATACAACTTTTGTAAAGTCAAGTACTACTCAAAGCTTAAGTTTAAATTAGATTATCTTCGAGTTAAAGTTACAAATAGGGATTGGATTTGTCTTCTTCAAAGTAGTAAAATTCACTTGGTGAAATCCCAATGAGTGGGTGAAACCCATCTCATTACATTTATCAAATTGAGTATATTTATCCAAGCAAAATCCCATAGTAAACAAGTCAAATATAGGAGTACTTATGGGTGAAACTGTAAACCACAACTAACAAGCATGTTTTTCAATCCCAATAAATTAAATTCAACAAGTCTAACACAAAAACTAATCAGCATTTATTTAAATAGAAAAACAAAAACAAAAAAACTCATTTCTATTGTTTTTCTACTATCTTTCCAACTACAAGCATGTTTTTCAATCCCAATAAGTTAAACTCGACAAGTCTAACATAAAAACTAATCAGCATTGATTTAAATAGTAAAACAAAAACAAAAAAAACTCATTTCTTTTGTTTTTCTACTATCTTTCCAACCATGGCCACCACTACTTCCTAGTTACATGTGAAGGATTTTACATGAATAATGATAGAATGTGAGGTATATTTTAACATAAAAATCAACAACATGAATTTATAACAAGGTGAATACAATGGTAGAAGGGATACAACACTCTTCTAGATTGTTCTAGGAAGCAATTACATCTATTGTTTATATTTTAAAGCATGTATTTCTCAAGTTCTCAACCCACCCAAAATTCCCACTAAGTTTGGCCATAGAAAAGTGATTTTTGGTGTATATTCTTCCCATTTTCAATAATATTTTGGGGCCTTTCTAACCTTTTTTTAAAAAAACTATAAAGAAAAATTCACAATGGAGAGAGAGGACTTTGCTTGGAACTACTATGAAAAGTTACCTTCAAGTAAACTAAAAACTACTTTTTTGGAAAGGAATTAAGTGGGGAGATAGTTCGATTAGAAGTATCATCTTGTTGGAATCCATGATCATGACGCGACGCCTTGTCATTATATACATTAAACACTAGGTAACCTTAGCCTTAAAAGCCTATGTAGATTATCTATAAAATTTGACTCATGGATATTCCGTTGGACAGTTCATCACAACAAATCTTACAAGTTACTACAAAACACTATGAAGTTATCCTTTATTATGCAGTGTTTAATTATGATTAAAAATGTAAATTTGATATAAGTATGGTTCTTAAAATATTAAAATAAACTAAGAATATAAGAGAGAAGTTACAGCAAAAAAATGATCACAACAACAACATAATGAACACAATATCTGACCCTTGGAAACCCAATATGGGAAAACCAAACAATAAGGTGAGGGTTGTGCCTTGAAATTTTATTCTCAAATAGAAAATGAAAGATACAAATAAATATGGACTCAACATGGAGTTACAATAGACATAGTGGAATGAATGGATGGAGTAGGGTCTTCTACTTAATAGGAATTTAATGTCTGAAGAGGGTTCTAAAAGTTTCAATACCCAAATTACCAAAATAGACTAAAATGAGCCCTACAAGTCCATGGCTCCAATTTTCCACTCCAAAACAAATGAAAAATATATAGTGAACCATTTTGAGTCATACCTCCCCATTTTTTGAGGCTTTTGGTCCCCAAAAATCTTTTTCTGGAGGAGCTAAGGAAATATTTCATCAACTATCTCACTTGAGCGGAACACCATCTAGACTTCTCCTATAAAATAGTGTCCTCTACTAAATCTACATGAACTTCTAGTACTAAGTCCTCTATTGTAGATAATACTTTCCCTTCATTTTCCTAACCTAGCATGGATGAATCATATAGTTTTGGATTTTCCATATTCACAATTGAGTTAATGCACATGTATGGAGGAAGTCTCAATCGATAGGCATTATCACCTACATGTTCCAATACTTTGAAAGGACCATACCATAAAGACTTGATATTCTTACCATGACCTTGTAGCATCTCTTTGCCTACTTGGTCTACTTTAATATCTTCTCAATTATTTGTTGGTCATGCCTAGCATTGTATTTTTCCTATGACTTCTTCATTGTCTCGTGTATCTGAAAATGGATCATCTTGATCTTGTAAATGATATTGTATCCTTCAATGCTTCTCTTGTAGTGTCTTCCTTATCTCCTCCATGTTATCCATATACAACATCTAGAGGCAAAGGTGGAAAATATCCAAAGAATGTTACAAAAGGGAACTTACAGGTGGAAGTATGGACTATTGTGTTAAAAGAGCATTGAATATAGATCAAATTTTGGTCTCGACTTCTTGGATGCTTCTAATTGTAAACCCTCAAAAGATGATTAAGTCCCATGTTCGCCACTTCTATCTACCCATCTACTTGTGGATGGAAAGTTTTGGATATATTCAACTTGGTGTCCATATTCCTAAGAGTAGTCCAAAAGACATTGAAAATCTAGGAACTTTGTTAGAAATAATGCTCTTTGGTATCCTAAACTACACCCAAACCATTTCAAAGAACATAATTTTTCCATAGTGTCCCCATATGTTCTTTTTACAAGGCATGAGGATGCACATCTTACTACATTTCTCCACTACCATTAATATATAGTCATGTCCCTACCCAATTCTTGAAAAACCACCCACAAAATCCATGGCAATGCTCTCCCATGGTCTAGTAGGTACAAGTAAGGGATGAAATAGACCTTGCTTCCTATTATTGTGTCTGTTGGTATAGGAAAGTATGCATCCTCTAATCAATCAAGCTACATATATTTTCATTCTAAGCCAATTACAAAATGATCTGCAACTTTGGAAGTGTAAAATTGCAACATGTATCCTTTAGGCACATAGAGCTTATCCATTTGCATAGTATCTCATCACGGAGATGGTAATCAACCTTGTTGTCACCTTCTTCTCCACATTTGTATCCTTGTAGTTGTTGAAATATCTCCTTGAAGTCCCCATCTTCTATGTATTCCTCTTTTTACAGGTCATGGGTGAAAGGCTCCATGTGCATAAGAATACCCAAAGTTGTGATCTTGGATGTCGGTGGCCTTCAAAGCATGTTTTCCAACTTACTAGTACTTCCTTTCATAGACTTACAATAAAATGAAATTGTTGCAAAAATATCATCCACTTGCAATGTCTTGTTTGTTGAAGCTTACTTTGGCCCTACAAATATTTCAATGACTGGTCATCATTGTGGATGGTGGTCTCCTTTCCCATCAAATAGTGCTTTCAATTTTTTATAACTCGCACCAAAGCATAGAGATCCTTGTCATGTATGGGTTAGTTCAGGACTTTTCCATGAAACAATTTTAAAAAATAACATATCAGATTAACTCCTTACATCAATATTGGTCCCATAGTATATCCACTTGCATTTGTATCCACATCGAGTGGATTTTAAATGCAAGAACCAATGCTTTACTAATATTTCATTTCATCACTTCAAAATCCTTGTGTTAATTATTTACCCATTGGAAACTATGTTTGTTGGTTGCTATGGCATGAAGCGGTGCAACCACAACTTAAAAGAATGTTATCATGCATACGAAGGTATTGTCCTTCTCCCACAAATATCCTAACTTGAGTAGCATTGGTAGAAGTTAACCACTTGATGTTGGAATACATCTTCATGGGATCAATCTTAAGTTTTCATCCACCAATCATGTACCCCAAGTACACTAGAGACAAATGGTAAAAGACACATTTCTTAATGGTTTCCATCAATTGAGGCTTTCTTAGAGTCTCTAATACCTTCATCATGTGTGATGTATGTTCTTTCCCAAGTATACTGCTAAAAATTAATATATCATCTAATTGCACTATCACAATTGAATCTAGAAAGGGTCACAACACAACATTCATCAAATGCATGAATGTATTCAATGCATTACATAAACCAAAAGGAATTACCAACCATTCATATAAACATTTCCTCATATTAAAGGAAGTCTTCTAGATGGCGTCTTCTTCGACTCATACCTAGTTGTATTTTGATTCGACATCTAGTTTGGTTAAGTACTTGGCACGTTGCAGTTGATTCAACGAGTCATCAAACCTAGGAAGAGGGTACCAATTCAATATTATTCAGAGCTTTGTAGTCGATAAACATTCTCTAAATCCCATCCTTCTTGGGAACTATGATGATAGGTGACCCATAAGGTGAGGTACTTGGTCAAATTACTCCTTACTCCAGTGGTTGTTGCAATTGTTTCTTCACTTCATCTACTTATAGTATAGATACCTATACAATCCTATAATTTGGCAATGGAGAGTTAGGTAACAATTGTGTATTGTGTTCCAAACCTACTTCCACCAAACGATTTCAAATAACATAATTTTTCCATATTGTCCCTAGATGTTATTTTTACAAGGCATGAGGATGCACATCTTACCATATTTCTCCATTACCACTAATTGATAGTCATGTCCTTGCCCATTTTTTGGAAAACCACCCACAAAATCAATAGCGATGGTCTCCCATGGACTAGTAGGTACATGTAAGGGATGATATAGACCTTTCTTCATACTATTGTGTATGTTGGTATTTCCCAACACCAAATAATAGATAACTTGCAGAGGTATGTTGATAACTTGCAGAGGTATTTCTCCTTTAGGCACACAAAGCTTATCCATCTTGTAGACTTCGGACTAACCCATCCTAGAGATGGTACTTGTCATTGTTGTCACCTTCTTCACAAATGCATGTGTAGCTATTAAAATATCTCCTTGAAGTCCTCATATTTTATGTATCCCTCTTTGTACATGTTATGGGTGAAAGGCTCCATGTGCATAAGAGTACCCAAAATTGTGATATTGGTTGTGAGTAGCCTTAAAAGCATGTTTTCCAACTTACTAGTATTTTCCTTCATATACTTGACACTAAAATAAAATTGTTGTGAAAATATCATCCACTTTAAATTTCATTCTTACCGAAGCTTATTTTGGCCTTGGAGATATTTCAATGATTGGTGATCATTGTAGATGGTGGTCTCCTTGCCCATCAAATAGCTTTCATTTCATGATAGATTGCACCAAAGCATAGATATCCTTGTCTATCTTCAATCTCTTTTGCAAAACTGAATAATGGATTATGTGCCCCCAATTTCTTCAAGCCGACAAGGGGCCTTCAACAAGGTTTCCCCCTATCCCCATTTCTTTTCTTATGGGTGGTGGGGACTCAATCAAGAAATGAAGACCTATCAAGATAATGGAAAATGAAAGGAATTAAAATTGGGAGAGCACTGATATTATATAATTTGTTTTTTGTAGATTGTGTTTTTGTTTGGAAATGAATCTTTAAGGGAGGCAATAAAACTTCAGGAACTTTTGGATTTGTATTGCTTTTCCATTGGAACGATGGTAGACTCCCATAAAATCCTCTCTCATGAAGTGCATTATCTACAACTTAGGAAAGGGAACTCTAAAAAATATTACCATCCCAGAGCATTCTATTTAATTAAGGTTTCAAATATTTAGGTTTTATGGTGAATCCTAATCATTATGGAAACAAAGATTGGGTATGTCTCTATCAAAAGGTAGAAAAGAGTGACAATGTGGTGCAACATATAGCTTTCAATAAGGGGTAGACTCACATTGTTAAAATATATACTTGAGCCTATCCCAATGTACTAGTACTCATTGGCTAATACCCAATAAGGGTGTTGAAAATATTAGAGAAATATGTCTTTTATGTTTGTATGGGTAGGTAACAAAGATCATGAAGGTTTTGCATTGGTCAAATGGAAAAGGATAGCCAAGCTAAAAGATGAGTGGGTTGGGGCCTCATGTTGATGTTTTTGTAGCATCGGGAGGTATTCCCACATGAACCTAGGTGTCGGGCATGTGGGAGTCATTATTGACACTCACATTGTGATTTTTCCTTGTGAAAATCATTTGTGTGAAGTGTGGTGATTTGTGGGCTTGTTGACAGGCTATGTGGGTTCGTTGATGGAATTTGTGGACTTGTTGATGGGATTTGTTGGTTTGTGAGAAACCTAATTTATTGTTGAGTTTGTGGAGAGGACGCCTAAGTGGATTTAGGGGATTCTAACTCAACATTAGAGTTGTATAAAAGGAGATCATGTGTAAAAGTGAAAGGAAAGTGTGAATATGATGTTCATATCTTGAAGTTAGGTTGTGGTGACCTCAGCCAGCAATGGAGAAGGTTGAGTAGGCCTCGGTCCAGCGATTTGTTGGAGAGGAGAGGGTCATGAAGGCCTCTATTTTGTTGTTCAGAAGTGTTTTGGGAAAGTAGCTTGGAGAGAAGGGTCGAATAGGGCCTAGACTCAACTAGAAAGAAGAAGAACATCCTAGCCGCAGGTCTTTGGACCAGGTTTTGAGGGAATCCATTGTGTTTTTGGAGGCTCAACCTACTAGTTTATGGCAATCACTAGGGGTTTTGAGGTTCAGCCTACTAGTTTAGGGAAGTCACTCGAGGTTCTAAGACTTGGCCTGCAAAGAAGAAATTTCGTGGAGTGATTGTATATCTTTCGTACTATTGCAGGCAGGGCTTTGGGGATGGTACAGTCATCCCAACCATAGTTGTGGGGCAATTTGAGGGTTGGCAGACTGCAAAATTAGTGTGTTGTTGCAGTCAGCCTTAGATGCATTATTATGGGAAATACAATCATCCTAGTAGCAGATATTTTGGGTTGCTTTTGGGGCTAGTACAATCAGCTTGAAGGAAGGCCAAGCAAGGGGCCAAATCCTGTGGTGGATTGTAGGAGAATTCAAGGATTTGGGAGGGTTGTTGGTGCCAAAAACCTAAGTCAAAGTTCAGTGACATTAAACTGTAAGTAATATTGGGCCATTGTCCCTGGTACGGGAGCCCATTTGTTTTAATTTTTGTATTTGTGAAGAACATTGATTTGGGGAATTAAATTCATATGTACTATATATGATTCAAGTGTTGGTGTATTTTTCATTGTGCTAAGTTGTTAGACATCTCAGTGTATTTGTGTTCACAGTTCAGAATGTGTGTTTTCTATGTATACTGATGAGAACCTAGACCAAACCTGAGGTGTGTTCGAAATATAACATGGTATCAAAGGTAAGGCTTTGAAAAGAGTAGTTGGATCTCATATTTACACAAGTGACAGAGTTGAGAGGGTTGTAGCCGATTTGACAATTGAGTATCTTGGACTTCTGGGTAAAATTCCAACAGTGAAGATGGTTTCCAGTTTGAGAATTGAAGATCCATTGGATGGGATATCCAACTACAGCTCGTGGAAAGAAAGAATTAAGATAGTGTTGTTGGTGAATGATCTGCGGGAATTTGTTGACATTCAGATCACTAAGCCAATTGATCTAGCCGAACTAGCCAAGTACAACAAGTCAGATGCAAAGGCCAGGTTGATCATTCTTAATGGGGTGAAGGATCATTTGATACCTCACCTAACTGGAAAGGCCACAACGTGGCACATGTGGGAAGATCTGAAAGCATTATTTCAGAACAAGAACGAAAATTAAAAGATGGTGTTGAGAGAGAATCTCAGGGAGATCAGGATGACCGATTCAAAAAATGTAACATCATATCTCACCAGGACTTAGCAAGTTCATGATGAGCTTGTAGCTATAGGGGACGACGTGTAAGACACGGAGTTGGTGAGAACAACACTCAAGGGATTATCAAAGCAATGGAAGTTCATCAAAGGTGTTGTGTCATGTGAGAAGCTCCTAGATTGGAACGGGTTGTGGGATGACTTCATTCAGGGAGAACTTTGAGATGAGGATATTCAACACTAGAGTTGTGAGGAGAATGCTCTTGTTAGTCAGTTGAAGAAGAGAAAAGGGATGAAATACTTGATAAAAGTGAGATGTTATGCATGCAACAAATTTGGTCATTATACCATCCAGTGTTCGAATAAGAAGAAGAAGGGCAGGAAAGAGAAGCAAGTTGAGATGGCTTCTTCATCCATGTTCAAGGAGGTAGAATTGGTTAAGAGATTCAAGGATGAATTTATTCTTGTCTCTCACCTTTCAGAGAGAACCATTCATGAGGGTGCTTGGTTCTTAGACAATGGGGCTACCAGATATATGACATGGACACGATAGGTGTTAGAGAGATTAACTGAATGGGATTTTGATCTACACGTGAGGATTGGTGATCGAAGTCAACATGCGGTGAAAGGAATCGAGACTGTACCCTTCAAAAAGGAGTCAGGAGGGGTTTTGTGAGTTCAAAATGTTCTTTGGGTACCAGAACTCGGGTACAACATGATCTCTCTCTCATCAATTGAGCAGATGGGGTTTGAAATTGTGTTTCAAAAGGGAAAGGTGCTTCTCCGACCCAGTGGACCTAGATCAGAGCCAGAGGTAGTTCTAGAAGTTAGGGAGAACGGTTTATATAGGATAACAGGAAAGCCTATATTGAAGAATAGTGGGAAGAAGGTTTTGCAAACTCAAAGGGATCCATACTTCAGAGGGAATCGGCCTTCAGGTCTAGGTGGGAAAGAGGTGTCTTCCAAGACCGTCAAGAAGGTGTCATGGGTTGAGATGGCCAGGCAGGATGCTTAGAATTGTGAGGCTTCTAGGAGTAGGGTGTCTTCCAAGAAGGGTTCATGTCATTCAGCAGGAATTGCTTTTGTTTCAGAGGGAGCAGTTGTGGTAGTGGATCCAATGTGAGAGGAAGAGCTACTTCTAGTGTGGGAGACAAAACTACTTCTAGGTGATGGAGGATGGAATACCTCCCTCGCTTAGATGGTGTGTTGATTTTTTTGTAGCATCAAGACATATTCCCACATGAGCCTAGGTGTCAGGCATGTGGGATCCATTCTTGATACTCACATTGTGATCTTTCCTTGTGAAAATAATTTGTGTGAGGTGTGGGGCTTTGTGGGCTTGTTGATGGGATTTGTGGGTTTGTGAGAAACCTAATTTATTGTTGAGTTTGTGGAGAGGGTGCCTAAGTGGATTTAGGGGCTTATAAATCAACATTAGAGTTGTATAAAAAGAGATCATGTGTAAAAGTGAAAGGAAAGTGTGAATGTAATGTTCATATCTTGGATTTAGGTTATGGTGACCTCAACTAGCAATGGAGAAGGTCGAGTAGGCCTCAGTCCAGCAATTTGTTGGAGAGGAGAGGGTTGTGAAGGCCTCTATTCTACTATTCATAAGTGTTTTGGGCAGGTAGCTTGGAGAGAATGGCCAAGTAGGGCCTAGACTCAGCTAGAAAGAAGAAGAACATCCTATTCACATGTCTATGGAGAAGGTTTTGAGGGAAACCATTGTGTTTTTGGAGGTTCAACATGCTATTTTAGGGCAACTGCAGAAGGTTATGAGGATCATCCTGTAGAGAAGACAGTCCATGGAGTGGTCGCAAGCATTTGGGACTATTGCAGGCAGGTCTTTGGGGCTAGTACAGTCATCCCAACCCATAGTTTTGGGACAGCTTGAGGGATGGAAAACTACAAACTCAGTGGGATTTTACAGTCAACGTTAGACGTAGAATTATGGGTAGTACAGTCAACCTAGCAATAGATATTTTGGGTTACTTTTGGGGTTAGTACAGTCATCTTGAAGGTAGGAAAAGAAAGGGGGAAACTCCTATGGTGGATTGTAGGAGCAATCAAGGGTTTGGGAGGGTTGTTGGTCCCCAAACCCTTAATCAAAGTTCAGTGATAGTACACTGTAAGTAGGGGTTTTCTGTGCATAAGATTTCCTTTTTTGTATTTAGCATTATTCTGTGTAATATTGGGCCATTGTCCCTGGTAGGGGAGCCCATTTTTTTTTAGTTTTGTATTTGTGAAGAACATTGATTTGGGGCATTAAATTCATGTGTATTGTATATGATTCAAGTGTTGGTGAAATTTTCGTTTTGTTAAGTTGTTAGACATCTCAATGTGTTTATGTTCACAGTTCATATAATGTGTTTTTTGTGTATACTATTGAGAACCTAGACCAAACTTAAGGTGTGTTCGAAATCTAACACCTCAAAGATATTCACTAGATTGGAAAAGTTTTACTAGCAAACGGTGTGGAGACTCGTAAACTTTCATTCATGTGGATTGGATCATTATATCATTTTTCATCTATCTCAATTCTTTCAGAGTGGATGGTGTTTCCCAAGTTATATCTTGTATTTATTTGTGGATGGTGTGTGAGTATTATTTTTGTTCTTTATTTTTTGCATTTCAGCTATTTCATGCATTTTAAGAACAAAACCAATAATTAAAGAATCTAAGATCAAAAGGAAATTAACCTTCACATTACATATTTTAGTATTTTATTAGCTCTGTTGTGACGAACTGTCAAGTGGAATATCCACAGAAATTTACAGATCATATTGGTATCAGAGCAGGTTTTCTTGGGGTATTTTGTGGAAAGTTGCATGGATCCAAGAATCTGTTTAATAAAAAAAGGCGTAGAACCCTAGCCATGGCCGATGAATCTGTTCATAACAACCCTCGAGATCCAGCAAAAGAAATATTTGTGATGATGGAAGAGAAATTCGTTGACATATCTTGCACTATGTCCCTCCTCACGGTGGCTCTAGCAAGCAAGCTCGGACCATTCAAAGAAGTTGTGGGCTCAAACTCAAAGATTGGATCAGATGGAAAATTAGGGGATAACAAAGACCTGAAAAAAGGAATCATGAAAAGAACCTGAGAAAGAGTGGTCAAGTTCTAGTACCATAAACCCTTCACAGTGTTTATTCAAGATGGAAGGAAAAGTGGACATAAAGCCATACCAAGGTGAGATTGGCGCATTAAAACTTAATCATTGGTTGCAACAACTAGAAGTTTATTTTAGCGTTCACCATATAGATGAAGAACAAAAGATATCATTTTTCAAAATGAAGTTAGAGGGCCATGCTTTAACCTAGTGGGAAATCTATACAGAAGCACTTAGACTGGAGGGTGATCCATCGGTAACTAGGTGGGAGGACTTCAAAACCCTCATCAAGTCTCCATTCTACCCTATTGAGTATGTAGAGGACCAATGGAACTAATGGCACTACTACAAACAGAATCAAGGGAAAAGTGTACAAGAGTACACCACCAAGTTCAAAAAGATAGTCATCGTGTTGAGTATCTCTCCCAAGAACCCAGATGTACTCCTCAAGTATCTGAAGGGTCTACATAGCCATCTATGAAAGAAAGTGATTTTTTTCAAGCCAAAGACAGTGGACAAGGCAGTGACTCACAGACACAGTATCTCGAAAACATATGCCACACGAAATTGTATCCTTGAAGTAGTTCCAAGCAGAAAGAGCATGAAGAAGCTTCCAAGGAAGGGAATAAGAAATGGAAAGGGAGAAATGATAAGAAGACGATAACCATTGCACATCAATGAAAGGATCCTAGAAACCATTATAACCATTGTAATATTGATGGGCACACTAAGGAAAATATTTGGAAACTACATCCAAAGTTGAACCCGAAGAACTATTAGAATGATGCAAAGAAAAAGAATCTTCTAGCCACAGATTCAAACAATTAGGTTCAAATCAACTCCAATGTGGATGAGAAGATTGTCTATACATAAATGCAGAAGGAGGTGAATCTAAGTATCCTTCATCACTAGGAAGAGGAGATGACCAAACTCTTCCACATCAAGATTCAGGTCAAGAAGACAAAGATAGCCACCTTGTTCTCCTATGGTTCACAGGATAATTTCATAGCAGCAAATTTGCTCATCGAGCATTTATGATCATCGTGTCCCATATCCATTGGGATGGATAAACAAGGATGAAAAGATCAAGGTAACGAAATAGTGTAAGATTAAATTATTCTAAGTGTTTATTTTATTTATGAAGTGGAATTGGATATAGTACCCCTTCACGTATGTGGAGTGGTATTTGGAAGCCCCTACATGTATATGAGGGATGCAATCTTCATGCGAAGAGCCAACTAGTACCGACCAATCAAGGATGGAAAGTATTACATCATCAACGTGCATAAAGGAAAGACAATGATCTCACTCGTAAATGCCAACCAAGCCAAGAAATTGATTAGTTCCAGTAAGAATTATATTTTACTTTTCTTAAGAGAAAATCAAACTGAGGATGATTCGATAAGAGTAAAGGGATCCATGGAGGGGTGTACTAAAGAGAAAAAATATGAAGAGTCGCTACATGTATACAAAGGAGTGTTACAAGATCCTAAAAGGATACCACCCAAAATGGAAGTGGAGCACAAAATTTAGTTATTATCATACTCCCCATTGTCAAATATTGGATTGTATAGACAATTTGTTATGGAAGCAAATGAAGTGAAGAATTTATTGGCGCATTTGTTGGAGTAGGGTGTGATTCAACCAAACACCTTGAGTCACCTATCACAATTGTACCAAAGAAGGATGGGACTTGGACAATGTGCATCGAAAACAAAGCATTGCAAAAGATTACACTCAAAAATCGGTATCCTCTGCCCAGGATCGATGATATGTTAGAAAAAATTGCAACACAAAATATTTCACCAAGTTGGATCTCAAGACAAGATACCACCAGGTACAGGTCAAGGAAGAAAACACTTGAAATATTGTCTTCAATACAAGACAAGGTTTGTATGAATGGTTTGTCATGCCATTTGGTTTATGTAATGCACCAACTACATTTATGAAACTAATGAATGTTGTATTACGTCAATATCTAAATTTATTTGTTATAGCCTATTTGGATGATATACTAGTTTATAGTGCAACATGGAAGGAGCACATCTCACATTTCATGCAAGTGTTAGAGGCTTTGATGAAGCACCAGTTGGCTAACCTTGAGAAATGTGAGTTTTCTCAGCAGTCTTTGGTGTATTTGGGGTATGTGATTCATGGAGGGGAACTCAAGATAGATCCCACAAAGATGGAGGCCATCATGAAATGACTAGTGCCTACAAGTCATTGAAGTTAGGAGTTTCGTTGGGGTAGAACAGTACTTGCAAAATTTTATAGTGTCATTTTCAGTGGTAATTGCACCACTCCACACCATAACAACGAGTGGTGAGAGTTTACAGCGGGGGAAGAATCAACAGAAGGATTGGGATGAGCTGAAAAGATAGATTAATCAAGCACCAGTTCTTGCATTACCAAATGTGCAAAAGCATTTTGAAGTGGAGACAGATGCAAGCGCGTATGCTATGGGAGAAATTTTGATGTGAGGAAGGCTTGTATGCTATAATTCTGAAATATTTCATGGAGTGGTTATCCACTACCCTACCTATAACAAGGAACTCTATGTCTTGGTTCAAGTTTTCAAGAAGTAGAAGCAGTATCTGATGGGAAAGGAGACCATCATCCACATAGATCACTAGTCGCTATAATGTTTGCAAGCTCAGAGTAAGCTACAACATATCAGGCATTACAAGTGGATGGGGTTTTTACATCGATTTAATCTAGTCATCAAGTATAAGAAGGGCAGCACAAACAAGTTGGTAGACATGCTTTCAAGGCCACCCACATCCAAGATTACAGCTTTGGTAACTCCAATGCACATGGAGCCTTTTACCCATGATGCATACAGAGAGGCATACACAAAAGATAAGGACTTCAAGGAGGTGTTTCAGCAGCTATGGGGCCAAATTCATATAGAAGAAGGTGACTGAGAGGCGAACTATCATTTCCGAAATGGGTTACTCTACAAGCTCAATAATCTCTATGTCCCTAAAGGTGAAGGACTGCAGCTTATCAGAGAGGTGCACACCTCCAAGGTTCCAGGAGATTTTGGTGTTGGGAAGACAGTTTCCAACTTACAGAGGTATGTATACTAGCCTAGAATGCAAGAAGATGTAGCATTTTATACTAAAGGATGTATGTTTTGTTGTACCAGTAATCCCAGTAATAGGAAGCGAGGTCTATACCGTCCCTTACTTGTACTCACTCGATCTTGGTAAATCATTTCCATGGATTTTTTGGAACGTTTAGCAACAACCATGAAGTGGCATGACTATCTATTTGTGGTAGTTGATAAGTTCAACAAGATGTGCATTCCCGTGCCTTGTAAAAAGACCATCAAAGGATAAGAAGCAGCAAACATGTTCTATGAGTGAGTCTAGGTGTACTTTGGGATACCACAAAGCATTATCTCAAACAAGGATACTAGATTTCACCGTATATTTTGGACTACATTGTGGGAGAAGATGGACACTAAGTTGAATAGATATACAACATTTCATACACAAAAAGATGGGTAGACAAAAGCAGTCAACAAGACTTTGGTGTCTCTTTTGAGGGATTGCAATCAGAAGCATCTGAAAACCTGGGATGAAAATCTAATCTACATACAACACTCTTATAATAGAGTAGTCCACACTCCTACTAGTAAGTCACCTTTTGAAACTTGCTTTGGATATTTTCCACCTTCACCCTTGAATGTTATATATGGACAACAAGGAGGAGTGAAGGAGGACCTCATAGGAGATGCAATGAGAGAAAAAAAAATTCTTGAGAAGATTAGGCAAATCCATTTGCAAGTACAAGATATGCTAAATAAGTCATAGGAAAAATACAAGACTACACATGATCAACACAAAACCAATAAGTCATTAAAAGTGGGAGACAAAGTTTGGTTATAGTTGAACAAGGAAAGACTGCAAAGTCCTGATAAAAAAATCAAGGCTCTACAGTATGAAGCTTTTGAGATATTGGATAAGGTGGGAGATAATGCCTGCAGGCTCAGTCTACCCCTATACATGCGCATTTACTCAATAGTGAATGTAGAGAATCACAAACTCTATGAGCCCTCCATGTTGGATCAAGAGGAAGAGTAGGACACACCTTCCATAGAGGACTTAGCACCAGATGCTCGGGAAAAGTTAGTAGATGACATAGTTTTGCATAAGCGGCCCAAAACTACAAGACAGGGGCATCATGGCATTTGAAAATTTGGGTTGAAAGGACAACTTCCAGAGAAAGCAAAGTGATACTCCAAGGAGAAGGTGGAGGAAAAATTTCCTCTCCTCATTCAATAAAGCTTTTGGGGACCAAAATCCTTCTTAAATGGAGAGGTGTGATCTGAATTGGATTATATTATTTGTCATCTATATCAATGCTTTCAGAGTGGAAAAATATTGGAGGAATCAACTTGCGGGGTCATTTTAAGGCCAAGTCTCAATTTGGAAAAGTGGGGTTTGAAACCTTCCAGAGCCATTTTGAGGCATCAAACGACATTTTTTGGAGTCAAAACTTTCTCTCCTTAACCTCTAACCCCTTGACATTATTCTACACATCGAGATCATTTCAATGGTGCAAAAAACATGTCAATCGAATATTGTATGCAAAAGTTATGCCTCACACAAATTGACCTAACATGTTGACCAACATGATATGAATGAATGTCATGTCAACCCCCATTAGTCACTCATATGAGGCTAGCCACATATGTACTTCCAATAAGATTATAGAAGGTCCAAAACCTTATCACAATTGAGGGTTGAGAATTCAAAACCTTATCCCTAGATAGCTATCAAGCGATTTTAAATACTGAACCGCTTAGAGGAGAAGGGGTTCCATTCTTTAACATTGTATTTTTTTCATAGCTGAGCAGAGCACATAAGAGTGGTATTTTGAGAGCATAAAATAGGAAGAGAGATTCTATAATATCCATACAAATCACAATTTCAAAGGCAGCTCCACAGAGAGTGTATCTTTCTTTGTACTTGCATTTCAAGAAAAGAGAGCAAAGCGACCTCACCTTCTAGCTAGGTTTTCTCTCATATTGGGTTTCTCAAATTATATCTTGTATTTATTTGTGGATGGTGTGTGAGTATTATGTATGTTCTATATTTTTCGCATTTCAACTATTTTATACATTTTAAGCAGAAAACCAATAATTAAATAATATGAAATCTAAAGGACATTAACCTTTACAGTAAAGATTTCAATATTTTATTAGATATTTTGTGACAGGTTGTCATGTAACACACCCAACTCCTAAATACCCTTTCTAGGGATAGGGCATCAAATTTGTGCTCATTCAAATCATCTCAAATCATCTCTCCAAGGTATTCATCCTCTTCTACTCGTTTGTAGCTTTCTAACAACTATTATTGTCTCAAATATGATCTTTGGTTTGCAAGATACGGCCTACCGAAGTTATTTGGGTGTTATTAGTTGGGGTCTTCGACATTCGACGTTGAACACCCCTTTTCTTATTCCACGCATACTCCCCGAAGTCCCGAAATCTCTCCACGTGGCCTTGGCCATT
>CBVK0100413084.1:0-20109 GCA_900067695.1 Picea abies | reverse complement strand
TCCGATCTCACCTTTCCCATCTTTCTTTTTTTTGGAAGGTATGAAGAAGGACATCCTTCTCTTTGTAATTAGATGTGAGGTGTGCCAACGCAATAAAGGTGAAACCATCAAGTCTATAGGATCTCTACAACCCTTACCCATTCTATATTCTATGTGGATGAACATCTCAATGGACTTTATAGTGGGCCTCCCTAAAGGTGGTAACAAGTCAGTCATCATGGTGGTGGTTGATCGCCTCTCCAAGTATGCTCATTTTTGTGCATTACCCCACTCTTTCACAACGACACTAGTAGCACAAGTTTTCCTTGATCATATTTTCAAGTTACATGGCATTCCCACCTCTATTGTGTCTGATCGTAACCTGAATTTCACCATCACATTTTGGCAAGAGGTTTTTAAATTGCAGGGCACCCAACTGAACATGAGCATCGCATATCACCCCCAATATGACGACCAAATGAAATTGGTCAACAAATGTTTGGAAACATACTTGCGATATTTTTCTTCTGACAAACAACACTAGTGGGTGCAATGGCTTCCCTTGACAGAATGGTGGTACAATATTTCATATCATATGACCACTAAAATGACCCCATATGAAGCAGTGTATGGCTAATGACCACCAACATTCACTACTTCCATGCACACAAAAGTTCCAATCTATTGATAAAATGTTGCAAGGAAGAACAACCACCCTCGCGTCTCTGAAGGATAACCTCCACATGGCTCAAAATCGCATGAAGCAACAGGTAGACCAACATTGTTCAGAATGGGTTTTTTAGGAAGGTGATCGAGTGTTTCTCAGCCTCCAATCTTACAAACAAACATCTCTCAAAGCCCAGGGATATCACAAGTTGGAACCCAAGTTTTATGTCCCCTATCAGATCATCAAGCATATTGGTTATGTGGCCTACAAATTTTCCCTTCCAGCTACTTCCAAAATCCATCTGGTATTCCATGTTTCATGTTTAAGGAAAGTGGTGGGACAAAATTGTAGGGTCCAAACCATCCTTCCTGAATTAGATGGAGAAGGCTCCCTTTGGGCACTCCAACCAGAAGTTGTCCTCAATGCATGTGAATGCCAGTTTCATGGCAGAACTATCAAGGAAGTGTTGATCAAGTGGAAGGACACAACACCAGAGGATGTGAATTGGGAACCATCAACCATACTCCAAAAATTTCAGCATCTTCAACCTTGAGGAAAAGGTCTCTTTTGAAGGGGGAGGGCATGCTAGGATCCGATCCTAACCCATGTTCGTGGGTCATTAGTTAGTATGATATATTTTCTATGTAATAAAGGATGACATTAGTTAATAAGTCCTATTAAATAAAGAATAAAAATTCAATGTAAGAAGACCTAATATAAGTTTCTTCTTCTAGAATTAGTAGGAGGCATTGGATAGCTTGTCTTGAGAATTATTGTAATAGAGCACTAATCTGCTAGAAGTTTCCCCCTCGAAGAGGCAAGTGAACATTGTTTCGTATCAACAAAGGTATCATTTTGGTTCTTTGGTTTCATCTATTGTGTTGTTCTGTTGTTATTCTCTGCAATATTTCTATTTTGGCAATTATAATAGATCTGGTACCTTACACGATTCAATATGCACACCGGATGAACTCGGAAGTCCCCTTCTTACTCCACCTGAATCACACATTCCAATCAATCACATGATTATCTTCGAGAACCTACTTTTTAAGCAAAGACACATGGGATACATTATGAATACACATGATTAATGGAGGTAGTGCAAGCATGTATACAATATGACCAATCCTTTCTAGGATCTCAAATGGTCCACAATAACATGCTACTAGCTTTGAAAAGTTTACCAGCTTTAGGGAAATTCTTCTAGACTTCACTTTTAAGAACACATGTTGACCCACTTTAAACTCTCTATGAGTTCTGCATAATTTTTCTGCCTATCTTGAGCAACCTTTAAATTCTACTCTATTTTTACCATCTGGTCTTCCATTTATCTAAGCAATTATGGCCCAACCACTACTCTGTCTGCTGGGTTGTCACAACTCACTAACATGTTGCACTTTATTCCATATATTGCTTCAAATGGGCTCATATTCAAATATTCCCGATACCCATTATTATACCCAAACTCAACTAAATGTTGATAGTCTTCTCATTTTGATGGTTTATCCATCACATATATCCTTAGCATATATTCAATCACTTTATTGACCCTCTCTATTTTCCCATTTGGATGATATGTTGTAATTAAATTTAGATTTGTCCCAAATCCATGAAATAATCATTTCCATAAATTTGATGTAAATTTGGGATATTTGTTAGAAACCATTTCCTTAGGCACACCATGTAGCATGACGATTTCCCTCATATAAATATATATAAGGTTAGTTTCTTTGTGAGTTAGCTTCACTGGAATAAAATGAGAATCTTTAGTTAGCTTATCTACCACCACCATAATGGAATCATGTTGCTTGCCTATTCTAGGCAGCTTGGTGATGAAATCAATTGTCACAACCTCCAATTTCCTCTCGGGAATGGGCAATAGTTGTAGAAAACGAAATAGATTTCTATGTTCAGCCTTCAAATTTTGACATTCTAGGCATCTGGCTATATAATCAACCACCTCTTTTTTCATACCTGACCAAAAATATTATCTCTTTAGAGTTGCAATTGTTTTTTGGTATCATGGGTTCCCAACATAAAGCACATTGTGCATTTCTCTTAGCACTATATTTTTCATCTCTTGAGATTTAGGCACATAAATTCTTCCCCTGTACATGAGGATTCCATCCTCTCTCAACTCATAATCTTTAATTTTCTGTTACAAATTACCTTGTTGTAATCTTTCTTTTGTCTCCATATAATGTTGATCTGATTTTGCAACTTCTAAAATTCTATCTTCCAAATTGTATTTGTACATGCTATTGGTTATAGCATGCATCTCATGCACCCTCCCGCTAAGTTTGTCAGCCACCTTATTCTCCTTTCCTTCAATATGATTTATATCAAAGTCATACTCATTAAGGAATTCCAACCATCTAGTTTTTCTAGAATTCAAAGTTGGTTGTCCAAAAATATATTTCAGACCAATATGGTATGTCCTCATATCAAATATTTTTCCGATGAGATAATGTCTCCACATATCAAACGCATGAATTATGGCTGCCAATTCTAAATCATGAGTGGCATAGCGTCTCTCATTCTCTTTCAATTTCCTTGACTTATAGCATTTCACGTGCCCATTTTGGCTAAGGACCTCTCCAATCCCTTCCTTACAAGCATTAGAGAACATAATGAATTCTTCATTAGGATCAATATTTCTTAAGATTAGTGCACTTGTCAATTATTTCTTCGAGTGTTGAAAAATTCTTTCACAATCAAAGGTCCATTCAAATCTCACAGCCTTCTTTTGAAAAGAAGTGAATGGGTGTGCAATATTTGAAAAAACCTCAATAAATCTTCTTTTATAACCTACAAGTCGCATGAATTACCTAATACATTCCTTGGTATTTGTTATTGCCGCCATTTTTCTTTTCAATTAGATTCGGTTTTAGTTGAGTTATGGCCCATGTGTTAAAACATGTGAAGTCAGGTACATAAAATAAAGGGGTCGAAGTCAGCAAGTAGTCGGTTGGACCTTGAAAACGAGAAGGGATGTCAGAGTCGAAACATGCGTAAATGGTATGGGTATGTTGTTCCAAGAGAGTTGGGTCCTATTAAAAGATAGTCTCTGCGTGCCCCAGGTCGAGTCAAGTAGTTAATGGAATTCGTGTCGAAAAGTGCAATAGCTATTATCAGTTCATTTTGAAGTCTGAGAGAATGAAAAATCATGGCATTAGTATCATGTATGCCCTGCAGCCCTTATCGCCTGTAATTTAAACGTGGGGATGTGTTATGAAAAATATGCAGTTTGATTTGAAACATCCAGTCACCATGAATTCACTGTTTCTTGGCATGATTCCTCCTTCCACCCAATCTGTTATAAATTCCATATGTGTTGCACCCATTCTATTTGCGAAATCAGATTCATGCTCTATCTGTAAATTGTCTTGCAAGCCCGGGTTGATAGAATTCTCCATCTTGGGCGTTTGACGGATCCACTGCGCGCAAGATAAATACTAGTCATGCCATGAAGACCTTCCAAAACATAATAAAGGGCATGCAGAGTAACAGAATTTCCAGGTTCAAGCCCCAAAATGATTGGGATCATTCTCACTCACAAGAGGCACCCCCGAAGATTCAAAGGGAGTTTCCTCTTTACCCACGGAAGCAAGGGTATCACACAACGCAGAACTTGGAGTAGAAGGACTTGAGCAGAAAGGAAGGATAGTAGTAGTCCTATCTCCCCAATAGTAGATACCTCAGAGAAGGGGTAGACCAAGGAAGAACAAGGAAGTCGGGGAAACTTGAGTCCCAAATGAGTTGTACGCAATATTGGTTGCAAAAGAATTACTTATGCACGTTGTTCAGCTAGAGCCTATTGAGGGTACAAGCTGAGAAGGTGGGAACATAACGAGGAGAATGGATGTCGTGGGAAAGAATGATCAAGAGCCATATTAGCAACTGAAGCAGGCAAAACTAGCTATAGCTGAACTGTACCAAGAAAACATGGAGCTGACACAACAACTAGCGACAAAGATCATTGAAGTGTCAGCAACACAAGGTCATGAAGGGATCCACTACGCGCAAGGTAAATACTATTCATGCCATGACAACCTTCCAAAACATAAGAAAGGGCGTGCAGAGTAGTAGAATTGCCAGGTTCGAGCCCCAAAATGATTGGGATTCATTCTCACTCACAAGAGGCGCCCCCGAAGATTCAAAGGGAGTTTCCTCTTTACCCACGGAAGCAAGGGTATCACACAATGAAAAACCTGGAGTAGAAGAACTTGAGAAGAAAGGAAGGATAGTAGTAGCCATGTCTCCCCAATAGTAGATACCTCGGAGAAGGGGTAGACCAAGGAAGAACAAGGAAGGCGGGGAAACTTGAGTCCCAAACGAGTTGTACGCAATATTGGTTGCAGAAGAATTACTTATGCGCACTATTCGGCTAGAGCCTATTGAGGGTACAAGCTGAGAAGGTGGGAACATAATGAGGAGAATGGATGTCGTGGGCACGAATGATCAAGAGCCATCTCAGCAACTGAAGCAGGCGAAACTAGCTATAGCTGAACTGTACCAGGAAAACACGGAGCTGATGCAACAGCTAGTGACAAAGACCATTGAAGTGTCAGCAACACAAGGTCATGAAGGGAACGTGACGTGGCTCAAATGACATCTCACAGAGGCACATGATACAATCGTACAACTACGTGAAACACAGACATTGTAAGAATAAAGGTATGCAAAGCATTCCAGAGAGTGTCAATTGGTCGAGGAGAAATCCCGCATAGCTCTTGCCAGCGAACAAAAGAAATAATATTAGCTGATTTCATTCCTGTATCCTAAAACGAAAATCAAATATTGACAGTTTTGAAGAAGACATCATCCTAAGACATTTTTTCATTTTGATAACGGGCATGACATTCAACAGCCACTTTTCGCACGCATTTCCCTAGAAAATGAGTGTGCGATAGACATCAAAGCCGTTACAACAGACAACAAGACTCTGAAAAACACTTTTCCATTCAGATATCTTATCGAAGGAAAGCATCGACACATCATTCTCTCATGACAAGACCTGATCGATAACCGCATCCCTGTGGAAAATTACCAATAGTCGTGATGTAGCCAGATGTATCTGATGTCTATTTTTGGAAAAGTGTCATGCGAAAAGTATTTTAATGCAGAACAATCAGTTTCCTAGTTTGTAGAGATGTTAGTTAGAAGAGCAGGTTAGCCCAAGTGACATGCTCACCTGTATATTGGATCTTTTCAATGTAAGCCAAGTTGTTTGGAAAAAAATAGTATAGACAATGTCTATTGGATGTATTTTGAACTTGATCGAAATTTAATGCAAAAGTCCTGAAGCTTTTATGAAAGATTCTAATTGTAGTAGTTGGATGTATTGTTTTCCCTTCTTTCGTATGTACTTCCTATTTTCTTTATTCGTATATTTTTTGTCTAGATTAGAACGAAATTTCAAAACTGTGGATTCATTGTGAAATTCCCCTTGTTCGTTCCATTTAGACAAAATGTATTTCATCTAAAGTTAAACTCTGAATTCTTCCTCAGTGGTGCTACGGGTTTCTTTTCTGTGTTTTCTCCCCGCCCCACACAATGATTTTACATTGAAGACTGTTGCTCTCTTAGCCTTTATCCTCTCAATTTCAGTCACCGAGTCATTTGTTTCCATCACTTTCTCAAACCGACTCTATAGCCCAAGGCCTTACTCTCTTGCGCCAATATAACTAGAAACTATTATTTCAAAGGTGTTAAATCTAGCCAACAACTTTAAATCCATATTTTGTACTCAGACAAAGTCTCTCGAGAGATCCCTCTCTAGGTCCAAAAGGCTAGTTTTGGATCTCAAAGTTGGTTGAAACATTTACCTCTATCGTCTGTCTATCAACCAAACATATTTACAGAGTGATAAAATTTTGGCGTCGTTGTCGGGGACAAAATTGAATAGATTTTCCCTGGGAGAACGAATAACGTTGTAGTTTGACCCCTGAGGGTAACAGAGGGAAAAACATTTGTATCGGCTGAAACCTTTACCCTGACGACTCCAGTCAAAAATACCATTATCTCCAAGTAGCGTAGTTCATGAACCCTGGCTCCGAAGACGATCTATACTAGAGAAAATCCTGACCCAAACCCTACAGAGCCTGTGTACGACCCCGAGAAAATTCTGCGTAGGACTAGAGAGCAAGCACCAGACCCATTCTATTACCTGGACAGAAGTCTATCCTTACCCAAAGATGATGCACAAAACATTGACGATCTTGAGTTCAACGCATTCTTTGAACAAACCATGTTTAGGTCTAAGTCGAAAACCAACTTGGATGAGATAGTTTTCGACCAGAAGAGATTCCAAGCCATAGTGTCTAATAATATCCCTCAAATCCCTAACCCTCCTAGAGCCATGGCCACTAGATTCGCCCCCTCATTATACCAGCCCAACTGCATTATTTTCCCTAGAATTCCAACCAAAGGATTAGGCTCTATGATGTTGAAGGGAACGTTTCAACCCAGAAGCATCTAGACTGGTTCAACAATTTCGTCGACCTAGAGGAGGTGGACTATGCAGACGCGAAAATGAGATTGTTCATGCAAAGCCTTTTGGGGGAGGTGAGGAAATGGTTCAAATCCCTCCCGGCTGCAAGAATTCGAGACTTCACTGCGTTCGAGACATGTTTCATTAATAGATGGGGAATCAAGAAGAACCCCTTGCAACTATTAACGAAGTACAATAATATGAAGAGGGTGTCGAAGGAAATGGTGCAAGAATTATTAGCCCTTTTCATGAAGGTTTATAACTTGATTCCTGCAGAATTCCAACCACCTCCTCGGGATGTGTAGTTGCGATACGTCGACTCCTTCGACAACGATTTTTCCTTGTTGTTGAGAAAAAGAAGATCAACAAATATAGACACGATAATGAGCAAATCGATCGAAGTCGAGGTAAATATGATGACGTCGGGGAAGATCAAATAGAGAATCAACAAAGGCGATAAGAAACCCCAAGGAGACACATAGTCATTGATGTCTCGGTCCTCGAACGATAAGTTCGACTTGATGATGAGAACCATGCAGAAGCTAATGGAGAAAATGTTTGTGGGAGACGGACCTGCTTCCTGAGAACAACATGATCCACATCCCAAGAATCAGAACCACAAAAGGGGTCAAGCTCCTCAGATCAGACAGAGGGAACAAAGGGAGCAGAGAGATCAAGGTGACCAACAAACAAGGCCTCCATTCCAAAACAACTACGCGGATGAGGAATTTGATCAGATGTTCAAAGAACAAATGCATTGTTGCAACGCCAAGAACCTGCTCTTGTTTTTTACAAAGAGAGAACATGATCGATACATGATCCAAAATGATGATTTTATGCTTGAGACGAATGATGCATGGTTTGGAGAAATGGATGATGCGCTATCCTGGGAAACAGAAGAGTTCAGGAAAGGTTACCAAAACGTCATCATGCAGTTTCAAAAGAAATATAACCTAAGGAACAAGGAGGCACAGGCTGAGCCCCAACAGACAAATCCCATAAGGAAATCTCCGACGAACACCCCTTCCACAAGTCGACTGTGGACAGACAAGCCGACCAAAGATGCAGATGAAAAGGCAAAATCAAAGAAGGAGGTCCCGAAGAAAACGACAAAAACAAGCTGGGAAGTGTGTGGAAAAGAGGTAGAGAAGGTCGGCCCTCCTTTTAACTTTGAGCATGAAATGGCCAAAATCAAAATCTTTGTCCCCTTTAACGAACTTATCAGAAAGGGTGAATATTGGGAGAAAATTATTAAAATGTTGAAAATGGGAGGGATCCCCGATACTTTGAATGTCCAAGACGATCACCCTGTTATCCTGTTCGGTCTGCACATCGAAGAGAGAAGTGCTACTGAGGATGTCCCTTCGTTCTACATCAGTCTAAAGTTTCATGAAATGACCCTGCATAACGCCATGCTTGATTCAGGTGTGTCACACAACCTCATGCCAAAGGTGATCATGGATGAATTGGGTTTGGACATCACCAGGCCCTATAAGGACCTCTTCTCTTTTGATTCGAGGAAAGTCAAGTGCTTGGGTCTCATCAAGGACTTGGTCATGTCGTTGGCCCAAATTCCTTCGAAGCACATGGCTATGGACGTGGTCGTGGTAGACATAACCCCTTAATTTTAGCATGCTTCTGTCCAGGTCGTGGGCTACGAAGTTAAAAGGGACCCTGCAAATGGACATGTCATATGCCACCATTCCTATCTTTGGCCAGGACAGATGATTATATAGAGAAGTGTTGTTGAAGTACATGGTAAGCAACAAGACGCAGTCGAATAACCATCCCATATACTCCATCGACACTGAGGTTGGTTCCTCTATATTCTACAATGACCTGAGTTCTGAAGAGGAGGAGCCAACAACCATCATGACAGTCAAAGAGGAAACCACGCGGAAAGTAGCAGAGTGTGTCGACCCAAAAGACCACGCAGAAAGAAAGATATGGACATGAGTTTCAATGGCGTTGTTAGTAAGGAAGGAGAAGGTGTTGGCATATGGGTAATCCCCCCTAAGGTGGGCACAAATCTGTGCTCGTGCAAGCTCATGTTCGAATGAACAAACAACATGGTAGAGTATGAGGCATTGGTTCTAGGTCTGAAGCTGTTAAAAGAATTAGGCGCAAAGAAGATAGAAGTGCACGGGGAATTTGAACTAGTCATAAACCAGGTCAAAGTCATATATCAGGTGAAACACCCCAGGCAGAGAGTGTACAAAAACTTGGCGTTGGACCTCCTCGATAATTTATTAGAGTATGATCTGTTAGTTATATCGAGGGAACAAAACCATATCATTGATGCATTGGCTACCTTGACCTTAGTTTTCAAAATCCCCATCTTCCCTAATAGAAAATATGAGATCGAATTCAAACACAGGCCAACAATACCCGATAATATCAAACATTGGCAAGTGTTTGAGGATGACAAGGAGGTAGAGAGATTTCTTCAAATGAGCGATAAGTTCGCAAACATAAACATTGATGATGAAAGCTATTGTGATGAAGATGGGAGCATGGATGCACACAGTAATTATGATCCTTTCCAAAACCAGATAGTGGGAAGGGACATAGTACAACTGAAAAATAACATCATCCCAAAGGGGTTAGTGTCGCTGGAAAAGTTGTTCGATGAAAATGACATGGACAGAAATCCCAGGATCATTGAAAACGACAAAGAAGACTGCAACATTGGGACTGAGGAGAACCCGAAAATAATCAAGTTATCGAAAATTCTGAGTCCAGAGGTCAAGAAAGACTACGTCAAGCTCATGAAGGATTTCCCCAATGTTTTCGCGTGGAGCTATGATGATTTGAAGGTGAATGACACTAAAGTAATCCATCATGTTATCCCTCTCAAAGAAGACCATAGGACTTTCAAATAGAATCTAAGATGGATAAATCCCCCGCTATTGTCGTTGATCGAAAAGGAGGTAAAGAAATTGTTCGAAGCTAATATTATCGTTTCTTTAAGATTCTCGAAATGGGTAGCTAATTTGGTACATGTAATAAAGAAAAGCGGCGAAATAAGACTGTGTGTGGACTTCCAAAACTTGAACAACGTGTCCCTAAAGGGCCACTACCCTCTCCCTAAAATGGACTATATCCTACAAAAGGTGGTGTGGTCCCAGAAGATGTCCATGATGGATGGTTTTTTGGGGTACAATCAGATCATGGTCCACCCAGATGAAAGAGAAAAAATGGCTTTCACGACTCCATGGGGAACGCTCATGTATGCCAAGATGCCTTTCGGCCTGATGAACGTCGGAGCCACTTTCCAGAGGGTAGTGTACATCGTGTTCTCTGATGAAAGGGACAAGTTCATTGTGATCTATCTAGACGACATCACGGTATACTCTGCCTCCGGTGAAAAACACCTTAAGCATCTGAAGAAAGTTTTCCAGAAGTGCCGGAAGTTCGCCATATCGCTAAATCCAAAGAAAGCGCATTTCAGGGTGGAAGAAGGAAAGTTGTTGGGGAACATTAACTCAAAAGAAGGCATTAAGATATCCCCCAGGAGGGTTGAAGGAATACTGAAAATCGGCACTCCGCGCAGTAAGAAGTAAGTGCAATATTTCCTGGGAAAAGTAAACCTTTTGAGGAGATTCATCCCAAACCTGGCAAAGATTATAAAACATATCACATGGATGCTCAGAAAGACGAATGAGATAAAGTGGAACCCGAAATCCAAGAATTCATTTGAATATATCAAGGTGGAGTTGAGTAAAGCTCATGTGCTAGCCAGTCCAGACTTCACGAAAGATTTCATCATGTTTTCGTTCGCCTCGAAGCATACGATTTTCGACGTACTGTTGCAGAAAGACGAGCAAAACTTTGAGAAGCCCATAGCCTATTTCAGTAGAACACTAATGGATGCTCCATTAAGGTACAACATTATGGAGAAACAAGCATACGCCTTAGTGAAGGCCTTAAAGGAGTTAAGAACATACATATTACACTCCCACGTTATCGCCTATGTGCCCAACAATTCAGTTAAGGATATCCTGACTCAGCCTAACCCCGAAGAGAGGACAGGAAAGTGGATAGAGGACATGATGGAATATGACCTATATATTAAGCCCATGAAACTAATTAAGGGCTAGGTCCTTGCGAAGCTAATGGTTCAGTCAGACTGTGACGCTGTGGAAATAAATTTCATTATTGATTTGTCAAAAAGTCCTTAGGAAGAAATGACTGCGCAGGTGTCTCAGAAGTTCGTCTATTCGTCGTGGTATGTCGACATCATCTATGTATTGAATAATCTCCAGGCCCCTCTAGATGTAAGTAAGACCAAGGAAATATTTCTAAATCTTAAAGCGGTTAATTTCTGCATCCTGGATAACTCGCTCTACTGGAAAGATCATGGGGGAATATTGTTGAGTTGTTTGCTAGAAAATGATGCTAAGCGAGCCATGGAAGATTTTCACAAAGGCGATTGCAAAGGGAACCACTACTGGAAAACCACTGTGCACAAAATCCTAAGAGTGGGTTACTATTGGCCTACAATTTTCGTAGATGTGTACAAAGAAGTCTCGAGCTGCCACAAATGTCATATTTTTTATGGGAGAAGAAATCTACAGCCCCTGCCACTAAAGCTGATCTCATTTGAAGCACCTTTCATGCAATGGGGTTTGGATTTCATAGGGGAAAAAAATCCGCCATCCTCGGCGCAACACAAATGGATACTCACGACCACCGACTACTTCATGAAATGGATAGAAGCGATCCCCACGAAGCAATCTACCGATGCAGTCATCATCCAATTTTTGGAGACAAAAATTTTGTCGATATTTGGATGCCCCATCAAGATCATAACAGACAATGTGGCCGCATTCAAGTCCAAAAGGATGGAAAAGTTTTTTCAAGATTACAATATAAACCAGGTTCATTCTACGGCGTAATACCCACAAGAAAACAGGTTACCAGAATCCTAAAATAAAATCCTAACCAGGATCACCAAAAGACTCCTGCAAGACAATAAGAAAGCTTAAAATAAAAATATTATCTATGAGTTGTGGGCAGATTGGGTTACCACCAAGAATTCCATATCAACACCGCCTTTTAAGATTGTATGCGGCGCAGACCCAATTTTCCCTACCACACTGGGGTTGCCCATCAGAAAGTTGCTACAGGAACAGGAGGTCGAGCCAGATGACACACAAAGGAGAATAAATCAACTGATTCACACACAATAGATGAGGGAACATGTATACCATCGATCACAACTCCACTAGGAGAGGATGAAGAAAACTTTCGACCAACATTCTAAGAAGGAGGAATTTCAGGTTGGGGAGATGGTGCTGAGATGGGATGAGATGAATGAAGATAAAGGGAAGCATGGAAAATTCGACCACCTTTGGATGGGTCCATTCAGAGTCAGCTCGTATTACAGGAGCAAAACTTATTTTCTAGAAGGATCAAATGGAGAATGCCTTGGTTGGGGGCCTGTAAATGGCAGGTTCCTCAAACATTATCTGATGAAATAAAATTCCTTTAAGTCATAAGTCATTGTAAATAGTCGTTTTATTTTTGTGTCGAGTCAGTGGGTCAGCAGAAAATTGAAGCCCAAAGTGAAGGCCCTAAGTTTATGCTGAGTCTTTTAGAAGCTACGTCGATAGGTTTAGGTTGTGTTGTGTCTTTCATATTGCAGTATCGAAGAGTCGAAATAAGGCCCAATGGTCAGGCACCTGGTCTATTGTTCTTTGCTACCTCGCGGGGAGGATAGCATCCATGTTGGAGCCAGCTATTAGCGTTGCCATTTTTCTTTTCAATTAGATTTGATTTTAGTCGAGTTATGGCCCATGTGTAAAAGCATGTGAAGTGAGGTATGTAAAATAAAGGGATCAAAGTCATCAAGTGGCCGGTTGGCCCTTGAAAATGGGAAAGGATGTCAGAGTCGAAACATGCGTAAATGGTACGGGTATGTTGTTCCCAGAGAGTCAGGTCATGTTAAAAGATAGTATCTACGTGCCCCAGGTCGATTCAAGTAGTTAATGGAATTCACGTCAGCAAGTGCAATAGCTATTATCAGTTCATTCTGAAGGCCGAGAGAATGAAAAATCGTGGTGTTCGTATCATGTATTCTCTGCAGCCCTTATCACTTGTACTTTACACGTGGGGATGTGTTATGGAAAATCTACAGTATAATTTGAAACATCCAGTCGCCATGAATTCAGTGTTACTTAGAATCATTCTTCCTTCCATCCGATCTGTTATAAATTATATATGTGGTGCACCCATTCTATTTGCGAAATTAGATTCATGCTTTGTCTGTAAATTGTCTCGCAAGCCCGAGTTGATCGAATTATCCATCTTGGGCGTTTGCTAGATCCACTGCGCACAAGATAAATATTGTTCGTGCCATGATGACCTTCCAAAACATAATAAAGGGTGTGCATAGTAGAATAATTTCCAGGCCCAAGCCCCAAAATGATTGGGATTTGTTCTCACTCACAACAGGCACCCCCGAAGATTCAAAAGGAGTTTCCTCTTTACCCACGGAAGCAAGGGTATCACACCACACAGAACCTGGATTAGAAGGACCTGAGTATAAAGGAAGGACAGTAGAATCCATGTCTCCCCAACAATAGATACCTCAGAGAAGGGGTAGACTAAGGAAGAACAATGAAGTCGAGGAAAACCGAGTCCCAAATGAGCTGCGCGCAAGATCGGTTGCAGAAGAATTACGTATGCATACCATTCGGCTAGAACCTATTGAGGGTACAAGCCGAGAATGTGGGAACATAACGAGGATCATGGATGTCGTGGGAACAAATGACCAAGATCCATCTCAGCAGCTGAAGTAGGAGAAACTAGCTATCACCGAACTATATGAGGAAAACAGCAAGTTGAGACAACATCTAGCGAGAAATACCATTGAAGTGTCAGCAGCACAAGGTCACGAAGGGAACGTGATGTGGCTCAAATGACAGCTCAGAGAGGTTCAAGATACAATCATACAGCTGTGTGAAACACATAGGCTATCAGAAGAAAGGTATGCAAAGAATTCTAGAGAATGTGAAGTGGTTGAGGAGAAAGCCCACACAACTCTTGCCAGCGAATAGAATAAATAAGATTAGTTGAGTTTGTTCCTATATCCTAAAACAGAAAGAAAATCTTGATAGTTTTGAAGGAGACATTGCCCTAAGACATTTTTTCATTTTGATAACAACCATGACAGTTAGCAGCCACTTGTCGGTGCATTTCCCCAGCAAACGAGTGTGCGGCAGAAATCAAAGCCGTTACAACAGACAACTGGACTTTGACAAACATTTGTCTGTTCAGATATTTGATCGAAGGAAAGCATCAACACATCATTCTCTCATGATGAGACCTGATTGATAACCGAATCCCCGTGGCGGATTACCAACAGTCATGATGTAGCCAGATGTATTTGTTGTCTATTTTTGGAAAAGCATCATGCGAAGAGTCTTTTAACACAGAACAATCAGTTTCCTAGTTTTTAGAGATGCTAGTTAGAAGAGGAGGGTAGCCCAAGCGGCGCCCTCACCTATATATTTTATCTTTTCAATGTAAGCCAGGTTGGTTGGAAAAAAATAGTATAGACAGTGTTTATTGGATGCAATTTGAGCTTGATCAAAATTTAATGCAAAAGTCTTGAAGCTTTGATGAAAAGATTCTAATTGTAGCAGTTGGATGTTAATTGTAGCAGTTGGATGTATTGTTTTCCCTTCTTTCGTACGTACTTCCTGTTTTCTTTATTCATATATTTTCTGTCTAGATCGGAACGAAATTTTGAACCTACGGATTTGTTGCACATCGCCCCTTGTTCGCACCATTAGACAAAATGGATTTCCTATAAAGTTAAACCTTGAATTCATCCTCAGCGGTGCTCCGAGTTTCTTTTCTTTGTTTTCTCCCCGCCTCACACAACGATTTTACACTGAATATTGTTGCTCGCTTAGCCTTTATCCTCTCAAGTTCAGTCACCGAGTCATTTGTTTCGACCGCTTTCTCAAACTAACTCCATAGCCCAAGGCCTTACTCTCTTACACCAAGATAACCATAAACCATTATTTCAAAGGTGTTAAATCTAGCCAACAACTTTAAAGACATACCCTGTACTGAGACAAAGTCTCCTGTACTGAGACAAAGTCTCCTGAGAGAGCCCTCTCCAGGTCCAAAAGGCTAGTTTCGGATCTCAAAGTTGGTTGAAACAATTACCTTTGTCGCATGTCTATCAGTGGAATAGGTTTACAGAGTGCTAACAGTATTGAACATCCTTCAATGGCTTTTATCTTTTCAAGATCCACTATTATCCCCTACTTTGAAATGATATGGCCCAAATAATGTATTTTTCTCCGATAAAATGAGCACTTGCTCATCTTTGCATACAATTTATGCTCCTTTAATACTTGTAGCACCATCTTCAAGTGTTTCTCATGTTCTTCTTCGAACTTAGAGTAGATAAGTATGTCATACAAGAAGACAATGATAAACTTATACAAGTAATTTCTGAAAATACCATTCATCAAGCACATGAAGACAACTGATGCATTTGACAACCCAAATGGAACCATTGTAAACACATAATGGCCATACCTTGTTCTGAATGTTGTCTTGGTGATATCTTCTTCTTTAATTATCACTTGATGATAGCGCAACCTGAGGTCAATCTTGGATAATATCTTTGTATCTTTCAGCTGATAAAAAATATCATCTATCCTTGGAAAATGATACTTTTTATTCACAATCACCTTATACAGTCACCTTATTTAGTTTCCTGAAATCAATGCATAACCTCAAGGTACCATCCTTCTTTTTCACAAATAGCACTAGGTCACCCTAAGGTGACACACTTAGGCATATATACCGCTTCTTCAAAAGATCTTCAATTTTCATTTGCAATTATTTCAACTCTGATGTGCTCATATTATAAGGAGTCTTGGACATTGGGGTTGCTCCAACCATCAAATTAATAGAGAAATCAATATCTCTCTTTGGTGGAAATCCTAGTATCTCTCAAAACTCATCCTCAAATTATTTTAGGACTGCATAGTATTCAATGCTTGGCACTTTATCTTTAGGTGTCTCTTCCATATGTGCTGCAAATATTTGACATCCTTTCTTAATATTTGACATCCTTTCTTCAGCTGTAAGACTGAAATTTCATATAAAAAAGTAAAATCCTTGTTGTAGCAATCTAGGACATCACGATGCTTGTCCAACCAATCCATACCAATTAGGTAATCATATGAACCCAAAGGTATGATATTCAAATCTTCCTTTGTGCTTAGTCCATTCATGTTCATTGGACATTCCTTAACCAACTCATTAATTCTTCTTTTAGCTCATGTGGTTAGCTGAACCAACTGAGATTTCCCAAGTTCTCTTCTTGGAAAATGAAATCTTTCCGCCAACTTAGGATCTATATAACTATGACTAGATTCTGAATCAACTAAAATAATAATAGGTTGATCATTGATATTACCTTCCACTTCAATCATATGAGATTCAAATTTATCTTTCTTGTTGTCCAGGTTTGCATAGATCCTTGGCATGCTTCTGCCCATGTTTTCAATTGTATAAACCTGATGTACATTGTGAATAGTCTTCACTCTTTCAGCTCTGTGAGGGGAATCTCTATACATGTGATCTTACTCACAACCCCAACATTTAATAGGTTGTTGCCTTGGCCTTTTTCCTAATGTTTTTGTCATTTTGAGTTCATTTTGAGCTATCTTTTCCTGAGAATTATTCTAGAAGAATGGTGGTTTGTACCCTTTCATTCTCTGCTCCACCTTACCTTTCTTCTTGTTTTCCCAAGCCTTTTGGAAATTTGGTCTTCCTCTATGGTAATCATAAAGGCACTTGGCTCTCCTTATTTATTCCTTCAATGTCTTGGGATCAACATAATGTATCTTATCATTGAACATTGAAGGTAGTCTACTCAAGAATATTTGAATATTGACCCACTCCTCCTTGATGAAGTCAACATAGCTCAGTAGCTCTAATAATTTTCTCTCATACTCATGCATGGTCATACTCCCAAGCTTGAGTTCAAATAAATCCTTCATTTTCCTATCATAATAACACTTGGGTAAGTATTTCAATATCTTGTGCTAGCATGAAATGGTCCCACCACGTTGATTATTTTCCCTTTAGATGGTAAATTGCAATTATTCCTTCTACATGTGAGGAATAGTTGTGCAATTGAAAGTACTTTCTCATCCCTAACAACCAAGACTCCACATCATCATCTTTCTTGTGCTCACCATCAAAGGTTGGATGTTTTATCTTCTTGAATTCCCCTTGAAATTCATCCACTCCAGACCTCCTCTTATGTTTTATGACAAGAGATAAAGTTGGACTACTTTTTTCTCTTTTAACTGAGTGCCTTGGTGAGTGATGATGATTTCTATAAACACTTATAGATTCTTCCCTTTTAGCATGATATCTATGACTCTTTGCCTTGCTTGAATCTGTCCCCTTATCCATCTTCGTCTCTATTCTATTGAAACTCTGCAACAACCTAATGTTGATGCCATCTTGTTTCTCTTTATTTTTCATAAGCTTCTCATTATCAGCCTTATAGCTCAAAACATCTCTTTGTAGACTCTTTATTGTCTCTACCAAATTAATGCTTTCTTCTTTGCCTCTCCATGCCCATATAATTATGTCTCTACATTATCCATGCTAACATACTACCCCTTGACTTCATATTCATGGACGTCTCTGTGTATATTCCATATCTCTAGTCTTTCTGATGATTTTGATTTGTTCTATTTTTTCTCTTAACTTTGCAAAATGTGCATGCAATATGATTTGTTATACCACAATAATTTAACAAATCTATAAAATTATGCACCATTTTTCCTTTTAAATGCACCATAAATATTCTTTTTGTTTTCTTGTGAATTTTATTTCCTAGTTCACATTTCTAGGTGAATATATGGATTCTTCTATCCAAGACCTTTTCAATGACTGTTTTCTTGCTCAATTATGAGCATTGAGCATAAATTTATTGTCATTTGATCATTACCCATTCACTCATTTTCCACACCTTTCAACCATGTGTAATTTTGGCTTTGTCCATGCATGCCTTACACGAACGCCTTTGGGATTTTGAAAAGAGATCAATTGGGTTTTTTCATGATCATATTTTGAACAATCTAACCAAGTTTAACCTTCATCCGAGCTCCACACTGCTAGTTACAACTTGTTGAAGTTTTTGTTATTTTTCTCTTTTAGCACTAAATGCTACATGAATCTTCTCTCTTATCCTGTGCACTTTTGGGTGCCTAGACTTCCAATATGGCTCCATGGTTGTTATATATGGCTCAGTATATTTCCATAGACTGCTCCTATTCCCCAAATTGATTTATGAGCAGGATGTTATGGCTTCCGGAAATAAATTGGTGCCTCATTTTTACCTTGCTCTATTTAGCTTGTAACTTCCTCATACAAGCTTTGTTTTGCACCCAAGATAACTCGTTGGAAAGTTCTCTCCAAGATATTTTATTTGAGATAAAAGGACAAAGTGTTATACATTGGTACACTCTATACTTGTGCTTTTTGTTTACTTAAAAACATTGTTTTGGCCTTCAAAATTGACTTGCAAGATAATCACCTAGAAAAGGCAAATTTTTTTTGACAAATTAAGTTGATTTCTGCTAACTTGGATGTTGATGTGGAATCCTGGGTCCACCTAGAATCTCGAGATGACACCATGTTATCCCTCTGGCCACCTTGGCCCTTCTCTATCAGCCTCTACCACCCTCTAATTTCTCTCTTTCTTCCTTCTCCTTCATAACTTCACCCTCTCTCACCTCCCCTTGGCGCGCATATCCTTACTTTTTGGGACCCACAATGTAGGATATACAAGTGGAACTTTTTAATTGGTTGCAAGGATGGGAGGGCCCCATCCCACACCCATTTCCCCAGTGTTTGCACTTTCTCATTCCTCTGATCGAACGATGGAGGATCAGGAGGGGATGGAAACGATCAATGTTCATGATCACATTCCCCCCCCCCCCCCCCCCCTCGACATACCAATAGTTAAAAGATGGGTGGGGGTGTGAAATGGATCCTTCCCAGTTTCCATATTGGTGAGATGGTGGCCTCCCGTGGATTTCAAACCCCCCTTGGTGGTTTCCAAAACCACAAAGGAATCCCCTTGAAACCATTGTTCTATGGATTGACGAGGGCCCGTCCACCATGGCCCCATGTCACCTGTCACTTGCACTCTGTCCATGTTGCATTCCACTGTGGAAATCCACTTCAACTCTGCCAAGTCATTGCCACATATGTCATCATATGAAAAAATTCCCAATTTTCCCAAATTTCAAAATTTCTCTAGAATTTCATAATTTTTACTTTTTTCCACATAGGCCGCCATGGAACTATGCATTTAAGATTTTTGTGGCCAATTTGAGCCCTGTAAACAATCAATTACATCTGTGCACAAATGGTTGGCATTTATGGGCACAAATTTCACTTGAATTCGTTCATGAATTGGGGAATTTTTACCCAATTTCACCCAAATCCACCATGAATTCAATGTAAATTCAAATTTAACCAATTACAAGCCAAAATTTGCTCAGGTTGAGATTAAAAATTTGGGATTTCTAATCCATGGGATAAATTTCCTCACACGCCTTGTGAATTTCCCCCAAATTCACAAGAGTAATTTTGACAAACATGTCACATACATCCTCTAAAATTTAATTTCTGTAATTCAGCTTTAGTGCTTTGTCTTTGGCCCATACAAGCTTAGTAATGAACCTATGGCTCTAATACCACAATGTAGAATCCCCAACCCCAAGCTGGGCCATTCCTACACAAAATTTTCCCTCTTTTATACCATTTAATTAATAAATATGCTCTACATATGAACACAGATGCATCCTAACATCAAATAACACTCAAGCATAATTATAGAAGTAAGTTCATAACAAAAGTATTACAATTAATGTTGATATTATGGTAGCTGTGGGAGGTATTTACCTCCACG
>CBVK0100413083.1:0-20111 GCA_900067695.1 Picea abies | reverse complement strand
CAACTCTCAAATGGGTATCCAAAGTTGATTTCATATTTGGAAACGAAGAATTTTACTTTTCAACCCATAATATGACTCTATTCAATCTCGGGCCTGGAATGTAACCCGAAGTTGCGAAAATTCGACACAAGTACTACACATCTCCGCTCGCAAATCAAGACCACATCTCTGCTCACAAATAGAGACCATGTTTACAACTCTAAAATGGGTATCCAAATTTGATTTCATATTTGCAAGCGGAGAATTTTACTTTTCAACCCATAATCCCACTTCGTTCAAACTCGAGACTGGAATGTGACCGAAAGTTGAGAAAATGCGGCCCATTAACTGCACGTCTCCGCTCACAATCAAGACCACGTCTACAACTCTCAAATGGGTATCCAAAGTTGATTTCATTTTTGGAAACAAAGAGTTTTACTTTTCAATCCACAATTCCACTTCGTTCAAAATCGGTCCCGGAATGTGACCCGAAGTTGAGAAAACGCGGCCCAAGAACTACACGTCTCCGTTCACAAATCAAGACCATGTCTACAACTCTCAAATGGGTATCGAAAGTAGATTTCATATTTGGAAATGAAGAATTTTACTTTTCAACCCATAATCCCACTTCGTTCAAACTCGGGCTTGGAATGTGACCCGAGGTTCAGAAACTACGGCCCAAGAACTACACGTCTTCGCTCGCAAATATGGACCACATCTCCAACTCTCAAATGGGTATCCAAATTTGATTTCATATTTGGAAGTAGACAATTTTCCTTTTCAACCCATAATCCCACTTCGTTCAAACTCAGGCCTGGAATGTAAACCGAAGTTGAGAAAATGCGGCCCAAGAACTACACGTCTCCGCTCACAAATAAGGACCACGTCTCCAACTCTCAAATGGGTATCCAAAGTTTATTTCATATTTGGAAGAAGAGAATTTTACTTTTCAACCCATAATTCCACTTCATTCAAACTTGGGCCTGGAATGTGACCCGAAGTTGAGAAAATGCGGCCCAAGAACTACACATCTCTGCTCGTAAATCAATACCATGTCTCCAACTCTGAAGTAAGTATCCAAAGTTGATTTCATATTTGGAAATGGAGAATTTTACTTTTCAACCCATAATCCCACTTCATTCAAACTCGGGACTGGAATGTACCCTGAAGTTGAGAAAATGTGGCCCAAGAACTACACGTCTCCGCTCGCAAATCAAGACCACATATCCAACTCTCGAATGGTTATCAAAATATTATTTCATATTTGAAAGCGGAGAATTTTACTTTTCAACCCATAAATCCCACTTCATTCAAACCTGGGCCTAGTATGTGACCCGAAGTTGAGAAAATGTTTCCCAACAACTACACATCTCCTCTCGCAAATCAAGACCACGTCTACAACTCTCAAATGGGTATCCAAAGTTGATTTCATATTTGGAAGCGAAGAATTATACTTTTCAACCCATAATCCCACTTCATTCAAACTCAAACCTGGAATGTGACCAGAAGTTGAGAAAATGTGGCCCAAGGACTACACGTTTCCGCTCGCAAATCCAGACGACGTCTACAACTCTCAAATGGGTATCCAACGTAGTTTTCATATTTGGAAGTGAAAAATTTTACTTTTCAACCCATAACCCACTTCGTTGAAACTCAGGCCTATAATGTGACCCGAAGTTGAGAGAATGCAGCCCAAGAACTACACATCTCCGCTCGAAAATCAAGATCACATCTACGACTCTCAAATGGGTATCCAAAGTTGATTTCATATTTGGGTGCGGAGAATTTTAATTTTCAACCCATAATCCCACTTCGTTCAAACTCGAGCCTAGAATGTGATCCGAAGTTGAGAAAATGCAGCCCAAGAACTACACTTCTCTGCTCACAAATAAAGACCATGTTTACAACTCTCAAATAGCTATCAAAATTTGATTTCATATTTGGAAGCAGAGAATTTTACTTTTCAATCCATAATCCTACTTCGTTCAAACTCAGGCCTGGAATGTGATCTGAAATTCAGAAAATGTGGCCCAAGAACTACACGTCTCCACTCACAAATGAAGACCACGTCTACAACTCTCAAATGGGTATCCAAAGTTGATTTCATATTTGGAAACAAAGAATTTTACTTTTCAACTCATAATCCCACTTCCTTCAAACTCGGGCCTAGAACGTGATCCAGAGTTGAGAAAATGCGGCCCAAGAACTACACGTCTCCGCTCGCAAATCAAGACCATGTCTACAACTCTTAAATGGGTATCCAAAGTTGATTTCATTTTTGGAAGCAGAGAATTTTACTTTTCACCCCATAATCCCACTTCGTTCAAACTCGGGCCTAGAATGTGACCCAAAGTTGAGAAAATGCGGCCCAAGAACTACACGTCTCCGCTCGGAATTTTACTTTTCAACCACTAATCCCACTTCATTCAAACTTGGGCCTAGAATCTGACCCGAAGTTGAGAAAATGCGGCGCAAGAACTACACATCTCCGCTCGCAAATCAAGACCACGTCTTCAACTCTCAAATGGGTATCCAAAGTTGATTTCATATTTGGAAAAAAAGAATTTTACTTTTCAATGCATAATCCTACTTTATTCAAACTCGAGCTTGGAATGTGACCCGAAGTTGACAAACTACGGCCCAAGAACTACACGTCTCCGCTCGCAAATCAAGACAACGTCTCCATCTCTCAAATGGGTATAAAAAGTTGATTTCATATTTGGAAACAAAGAATTTTACTTTTCAACCAATAATCCCACTTCATTCAAACTTGGGCCTGGAATGTGACCCGAAGTTGAGAAAATACGTCCCAAGAACTACACGTTTTCACTCGCAAATCAAGACCACATCTCCAACTCGCAAATGGGCATCAAAAATTGATTTCATATTTGGAAGCGAAGAATTTTACTTTTCAACCTATAATCCCAGTTTGTTCAAACTTGGGCCTGGAATGTGACCCGAAGTTGAGAAATTGTGGCCCAAGAACTACACATCTCCGCTCATAAATCAAGACCATGTCTCCAATTCTCAAATGGGTATCCGATGTTGATTTCATATTTGGAAACGAAGAATTTTACTTTTCAACCCATAATCCCACTTCGTTCAAACTCAGGCTTGGAATGTGACCCGAATTTGACAATATGCAACACAAGAACTACACCTCTCCGCTCGCAAATCAAGACCCCATCTCCAACTCTCAAATGGGTATCCAAAGTTGACTTCATATTTGGAAACGAAGAATTTTACTTTTCAACCCATAATCCCACTTCGTTCAAACTCGGGCCTGGAATGTGACCCGAAGTTGAGAAAATGAGGCCCAAGAACTACATGTCTCTGCTAGCAAATCAACACCATGTCTCCAACTCTCAAATGGGTTTCCAAAGTTGATTTCATATTTGGAAGTGGAGAATTTTACTTTTCAACCCATAATCCCACTTCGTTCGAACTCGGGCATGGAATTTGACCCGAAGTTGAGAACACGTGGCCCAAGAAATACACATCTCCGCTCGCAAATCAAGACCATGTCTCCAACTCTCAAATGGGTATCCAAAGTTGATTTCATATTTGGAAACGAAGAATTTTACTTTTCAACCCACAATCCCACTTCGTTCAAACTCGAGCCTGGAATGTGACCCAAAGTTGATAAAATGTGTCCCAAGAACGACATGTCTCCACTCTTAAATGAAGACCATGTCTCCAACTCTCAAATGGGTATCCATAGTTGATTTCATATTTGGAAACAAAGAATTTTACTTTTCAACCCATAATCCCACTTTGTTCAAACTTGGGCCTGGAATGTGTCCCGAAGTTGAGAAAATGTGGCCCAAGAACTACACGTCTCCGCTTGCAAATCAAGACCACGTCTATTACTCTCAAATGGGTATCCAAAGTTGATTTCATATTTGGAAGTGGAGAATTTTACTTTTAAACCCATAATCCCACTTCGTTCAAACTCGGGCCTGGAATGTGACCCGAAGTTGAGAAAATGCGGCCCAAGAACTACACGTCTCCGCTCCCAAATCAAGACCACATCTACAACTCTCAAATGGGTATCCAAAGTTGATTTCATATCTGGAAGTGGAAAATTTACTTTTCAACCCATAATCCCACTTCATTCAAAATTGGGCCTGGAATGTGACCCAAAGTTGAGAAAATGTGGCCCAAGAACTATACGTCTCCACTCGCAAATCAAGACCATGTCTACAACTCTCAAATGGATATCCAAAGTTTATTTCATATTTGGAAGCAAAGAATTTTACTTTTCAACCCATAATCCCACTTCGTTCAAACTCGGGCCTGGAATGTGACCCGAACTTGAGAAAATATAGCGCAAGAACTACATGTCTCCTCTCGCAAATCAAGACCACGTCTACAACTCTCATATGGGTATCCAAAGTTTATTTCATATTTGGAAGCGAAGAATTTTACTTTTCAACCCATAATCCCACTACGTTCAAAATCGGGCCTGGAATGTGAACTAAAGTTGAGAAAATAAGGCCCAAAAACTACACGTCTCCGTTCGCAAATCAAGACCATGTCTACCCATTCAACCATATATGATAGAGAAAAACTAGACCATAACAACCCTCACAGGTCACAAATTGTTTAAGGAACGACAAGATACCATGCCATCTAACTTTAAGTAGAGAAACATAGATACCTTTTTCACAACAATCGATTTTCTTGGAGGTCATGAAGAGGCTCCCAGGCACTTCTTTGATTTTTGAGTTCTTGAACCACTTCTGACCGGTGGATGGGAGCCATGTGGCTTCACTGACAAACTCTTCAGTTACTTCCAATTGGATATCTCCAACTTTCACCTTATACCCATCAAATGTTTGTGTGAATTCCTTAGCCAAGCGAAGGTTATACCCTTCGAACCTTTTGATGAAAGCATCCCAGCCCTGGCCTTTCAAATCCTCGACTACATCATCATGAGACAACAATGCTTGAGAGCCATTCGGCTCTATTCGGACAACAGGAGCCATTAAAAATATGACTAGACTATAACGGGGGCAGCTCAAGATAGCTCTGGGTTTATATGGTAGGAGTAGAAGAAACAAATCTGAGAGAATAAAATGGAAAGAAACCAAGAAAAACCCCTATGCAATCATAGTATAAACATCAAGGTTTCGGTCATGAAGTTTGAGCACTCCTGGTAATGAAAACCTCACATATAGGGCATGACAAAAACCCTCAACTCATAATGAAAAACTTATCAATTCACTCTACCAACAAAAGATTGAGTACAGGATACGATATGTGTGCATTAATTCCCATGTCTTGCAATGACTATAGTTGATTTGCAAAGGGTTCAAATAAACATGTTTATAATTCAAATGTGAAGCAACATAAGTATTATATCAACATTCAACATACTCAAAGGAAAATCATTCATATGTTAAATATAGAGTAGATACAAGCACAATGAACCTTTAAAAGAATGCCTTGAATAGGGATATAATATGAAACTAAGTTTTCATGTTTGATTGATTCTTTTAGTCATGAATCAAGCATGAAAACGAAAAAAATTAAAGAGTTACCGAACATCTTTTATAATCCAGTAATTATCCCAAAATGATAATATGAGGTGAAAGCAGCTACAAAAAGTGTCATTTATCATTCAAATAGAGAAAACATGTAGGGCTACCAATAGGTTCCAACCGTCGGATCCCATTGGAGAGAGAGATCAATGAACATGAGGCATTGCGGGGAACCAAGTTGCACGAAAGATCATTTCCCAAGGCAGTTTCATTGAGGGGTTACATGTCAACATCAAGAGAATTGTAGGGAGAAAAAAGGGTTACTCCAAACCGTCGATGCGTGCCCCCATAAATTGAAAGGCATACAGTGATGTGAGTTGCTAGCTCTCGAGAGACAAACCTCCAAAGAGCAAAAGTAGTGGGGGGCCGTCGATCTGAAGGAGGACACATGTCAACCGATCGTGTGCTCTGGGTGAAAGCACTCTGGGAAGAAGTGAGCGAGGAGAAGTTGAGAGTTGATATTTTCAGACCCTGGAGATCCAAAGTGAATCACAACCATCTGATCCAAGAGGACATGCGGTAGAAATCCACGCACTTCGAGGAAAAATGAACTTTGAGGGTTGAGATTTCTGAAATATGAAGACCCGAAGAAATTGTAGTTGTCAATCCATGGGAGACATGCATTAGTAGATCACGATCTCAGGATAAGAACATTTCGGAAAAAAAAAAATGAGGTTTGAGTCTTTCGAAGTCCGAAGGCTCGAAGGAATTGTAATCGTTGATCCTTGCAGCAGAAACCTCCAAAGTCTCAAAGTTCGGGGTTAATATGGGTCATCTGATAAGGGAGACACATGGTGGCAGTTTGGCCGGTTCGAGAAATTGGAGTTCAAAAGAATTGGAAGTGCGCTAGTGTGGAAACTCCTGAAGTTCTGAAGCCTGAAGAGTCGAAGGAGTGGGACACGATGATGTCACCAGAAGGTTATGTGGACCTCAAAATTTACTAAGTGACATGGCTTGCAGATGTCGCCAGGGATGACATGGACACATGGGATGTGCGCCATGTTTCAGTAATTTTTGATCATGCGAATGATTGAAATGTCAGCTAGGACATGACATGTGTCACTTGCTTGATTGGGCCACATGTCCACTTCCATTATTTCTCCATGTGGCAACAGATCATCCAGTCCAGAGACTGGTCACTCCGGAGGGGAAAGATGTGACAGGTTGCATTGGGTTGGAAACTCTCGAAGGCCCAAAGGTCAGATTACATATCGACCATTGATTCCAAAAGAGACACTTCGAAGCATCGTCGAATTTGGGTGAAAGGACTCTGGGATAAAGTGCATGAGGAAATTTTGAAACTTCCAAAGCCCGGAGAGCCGAAGCGATTCACAACCACTAATCTGTAGGAGGACACCTGTCGGCAAATCATGAACTCCGGGCAAAAGAGTTCCGGGAGGAGGAAAGCGAGGAAAGTTGAGACTCTTGAAGTGTAGAGTCCCGAAGTGGATCTCGATCATTGATTGTGAAAGAGAACAAGTACCTTTGATCTGGTCCTGATTGAAAGTTCTGAAGTCCCAAAGCTCTAGAAAAACACTTTTTCATCTAAGTGTAGGGTCATGGTCATGGTCATATGCAGATTGAGAGCTGAGGGAAGGAGGGCTAAGGGCCGAATTGGTTGTCTTCGAGACAAAAAAGTGCTAAGGAAGGATTTAGCCACGGTTTCTAGTCGTGGTCACCTGGGAAGGTGGTTTGAAGGAAGTGTTTGCGTAGGATGAAATTCTGTGTCAACCAAGGATAACATGACACTGTTATTTTCAGAGAATGGGATATGATCTCCATGACCAAAAAGAAGAAAGAGACCTGTAGCATGGTTTTTCAAATTTGTTTATCATATGCATAATTATAACAAAATGGTCTCTTACACATTTTGTAGGATTAAGTGGTTTAAACACATCAGCTCAGGATGCGTATTGAGAAAATGGAAGAAGGTGAGAGAGCCTACAGTCATGATAAGGAGGTCGAAGTCCAGAATACCCAAGTTGGTAATGCAGAGAAAGATTCCAATGGACACAAGGGAAAAGGAGAACATGAAACATTAATAGAAACATTATGAATCTTGAAGATGGAAGTGCATATCTACAAAGAATATAATGAGAGACTGATGAGAGAGAAAAGTCAAATAAATGATCGAGTGTTGTAGAGCTTAAATCAGTTGCAGAGGCAAATGAAGAAGGTATCAAACTCAAGACAAGAGGAAGAAGGTAGGTTCCATGAAAGAAGGGATGATCGTGGAAGAGCTGGTTATTCCATAAGTGCTAGCAGAGCTCATGGACACCACTAACCTCCTTACTTAGAAAGAAATTTTTATGCAGCGGATGATCTCATAAGCAGTCTAGAGGTGTCTCTTGTCAAACACCAAAGAAGGAAACAAGAGGTATATAGTTTGCAAGGAGAGCTAAGGAAGCTCAAGCCACCTTCTTTTGGGGGTGAAAGAGAAAGGGAAGATGACATCGAAGCATGGTTACTTGGGCTCAAAATATATTTTCAGTTGCATAACTATTCATCCAACTTGGAAGCCAAGATTTCCAAATACCATTTACACGGGAAAGATGCAATGTGGTGGGACCAACTGAAGCAAGTGGAACATGTTAATGAAAGTAGGATCACTTGGAAACAGTTCAAGAAGTACTTCCAGAAGGAGTACCTCTCAAAGCATTTCTATGACAAGAAAATGTAGGAGTTCTTTGAACTCAGGTTGGGAAGCATGACTATGGTAGAATATGAGAATAAGTTCTCGGGATTGTTAAAATATGTCAGGTTCATTGGTGATGAGAAAGTGAAAATACAGATATTTCTAAGTGGACTGCCAACCTTTTATAAGGAAAAGATCAAGTATGATTAACCCAAGACCTTGACTAAGGCCATCAGGAAGGATAAATACATGTATGAGCAATGCCATGGAATAGAATCCCTATAGATATCTTGGAAGGACAAGAAGAATGAGAATTTTAATCATAGGAGGAAAGGATTCAAACATCCCTTCAATAGGAATGAACCTAATATAAATCATCAAGATCAATATGCTAAAGGGGATTCCAAGAAGGAATATTCCTTGGGAAAAAGGGGAAGACCACCAATCCAATGTTGGGGATGCAAGGAAGATCACCTATACAAGGATTTCCCACACAGAAACGATAGAGTGAAGACTATGCACAACATCCAAGAGGCTACGACAGTTGAAGATATGGGAAGAATCTATGCAGCTTTAAATGATTGACAAACAGAGTACCAGTCCAATATGATCGAGGTGGAAGGTAAGATCATAAATCATCATGTTGCTATTTTGTTTGATTCGGGAGCAAGTCATTGCTGCATTGATCCTAAGATAGTGGATAAATTACATTTGGAGATAAGTAAACTTGGAAAAGCTAGTTTGGTTCAGTTAGCCACTGGAACCAAAAGAAGAATTCATGATATGGTCAGAAGTTGTTCCATAAGTCTTAATGGCGTGAATACTAGTATGGATGTAAATATCATACCATTGGGGTCTTATGATATTCTAATTGGAATGGATAGGTTGGACAAGTGTCATGATGTCCTATATTGTCATAACAAGACATTTACATGTCTTGATGGAAATGGAAAACAAAGCACTGTGAAAGGAGTTCCAAGACCCATCTCTATAAGGAAGTTTTTAGCCTTACAACTGAAAATATGTTTTAGGAAAGGATGTCAATTGTATGCAGCTCATGTGGAAGAGATAGATAATACAAAGGGGCCAATCCTTGATGATTTATCAATGCTACATTAATTTGAAGATGTATTCCAAGAAATACCAGGATTTCCACCAAGGAGGGAGATAGATTTTTCAATTGATTTAGTGCCAGGAGCTACCCCAGTGTCAAAAAAACCTTACAAAATGAGCACACCAGAGTTAAAAGAATTATGAATGCAGTTGGAGGAATTGTTGAAGAAAGGGTACATACGTCCAAGTGTTTCACCTTGGGGAGCACCAGTAATTTTTGTCAAAAAGAAGGATGGAACCTTGAGGCTCTGTATTGACTTCCGACAGCTGAACAAGTACACTATAAATAACAAGTATCCGCTACCCCGAATTGATGACCTCTTTGATAATCTAAGAGGAGCAAAGATATTCTCAAAAATTGACTTGAGGGCAGGATACCATTAGGTAAGAATCAAGGAAAAAGACATTCATAAGACAACCTTTAGGACTAGGTATGGGCATTATGAATTTGTAGTGGTTCCATTTGGACTGACCAATGCACCAACTGTCTTCATGTGATAAATGAATGACATATTTAGAAATTATTTGGATAGGTTTGTCATAGTATTCTTGGATGACATACTTATATATTCTAAGTCTAAAGAGGAGCATGAACATCACTTAAGACTGGTATTGCAAGTACTGAGAGAACATCAGTTGTATGCCAAGTTGAGTAAGTGTTCTTTCTATCAAAAGAAGATCCATTACTTGGGACACATTATTTCAAAGTAAGGTATAGAAGTAGATCCAGATAAGATCGAATCCATTAGAGGATGGCTAACACCCATAAATGTGTCAGACGTCAGATCTTGTATGGGATTATCTGTCTACTACATAAGGTTCATAGTAGGGTTCTCTAAGATTTCTCATCCCATCACTTCTTTGAAAAATAAGGGAACTAAATTTGAATGGAAAATCAAGTGTGAAAATAATTTTAATCTGTTGAAGGAGTTACTTACTAGTGCACCTGTGTTAAAGATTGTTGACCCAAATGAAAGTTTTGTGGTATGTACAGACACATGTAAGGAAGGAATTGGGGTATTCCTCATGCAAAATGGACATGTCATTGGATATGAGTCCATAAATATTAAGGAACATGAGAGGAACTATGCCACCTGTTATCACCATAACAATTCCCGAACAGGATCCAAGTCTCAAAAATTTAGCAAGAACTACATCATAGAGGAAGCATGATAGTTTGTTTAGAGGACCAAGACATATCTGGCAGCATATGGATAAATATAGAGGAGGCACAAAAGGTATAACTCGACAGATCGTCGATTGTGAAACGACCCAGATCAACATCTGGAGCCCATATCGGGCAATGAACTTGCACGAGACTTAACCATCTAAAGGAAGACTGGGGAAAAACATTGTGGTTTTTAAAATGGACGCGCGACACCTCTAGAGATACATCGGGGTGAAAGGTGGTTTGCCTAAAATGACTTTCACAAAAATATCGATGTCACATGTTTCAATATGTCAAATAAAACACTCGTGGGGCGGGTGATGGCTATTCAGAATCACCGCGCTTCACTCATTTGGTACTTCAGAACTATATGATGTCAGGTGAATGTTTCCATGTAACAAAATTGAATACCAATCATTTGAAATGGATTGGCTGAGCATGGTAAACCAACATATTGTAGTCAATCCTGTCAATAATTCATAATTGGAAATCTATAACTATTGATTCTCAAGTATGGAGGCATCATTTCATCCATAAACGACGTAATCTCCAATTTGATCGACTCTCTGATTTCTGTAGGAACATTTTTCTATCCAAAAAATTGAGACACATGGACAAAGCTATATCCATTGAAATTGGTCATTCAGGTAACATAGCAGATTTACCTACAAGTAAAAGGAAAGGGTAATTGCACATATATTAGCGACTAAATCCCATACATAACCTGTTATAGACTTCAGATTATAATTCAAGCTAAATCCCATTATGAGGGATCTAATCATCAACAGGAAAGCTGTGAAAGAGAAACAGAGTAAACGACAGAAGAAAGAAACCATAGCTGAAATGGATGAAAGTGTTGGACAGAATCAATCGGTCTGGTTGGATACTCTAAAGGAGGAGATTTCTAAGCTAAAATGAATTCTCGGGTGAAGATAAGTACATCCCAACAAGTTTTGAACAAATGGAAACCTAAAGAAAGGGGCCCAGATATGACAGACTTGTTACTAACGGTCCCTTTAAAATAGGATAATTGTTATGTTAAATCATTCCTTTTTGTTATTTTTAGAATTCTGAGGAAACCTGAACACTTTGAATTCCACGAGAAATTCCTCTGTATATATATTATCTTGAGGATGTAGAAATCATGGAGAAAAGAGGATCCCACCTTCTGTGCAGTAAGACTTTTGTAAATTTTGGGGATAGAATGAATATATAAATGCAAAAGCAGATTTTAGACTGTTTATGAAAAGATTCTAACTAGTGGTGATATAAGTCTTGTTTTCTTTCATAGTATGTGATTCCTGTTATTCTATATTTCATTGTTTCACTTTCATCTGTCTAAATTGGAGATTTAGAGGCCCGAAATTCATTATTTGAAGCTCTTGGCTTAGAAATTTAGATTATGTTTTTCTCTTCTCAACTGATTCAGAATTCATTATTGTAATGCTATGATGTAGTTATGTGTTTCTTTTTCTTCTGATGCCATTGTAATTTTCAAATATAAACTCAAACTCACTACCTCATTTAACCTATTTCTATTAATAGTTCTCATGTTTTGAAAATGCATTGTTCATTCCAGACTCCATGGCCCAAATGCCATTTTCATTTGTCGAGTTACTTTATTAAAACCCCCCCCAAAAAACCAAATCTAGCCACCAATTTCCATAGATATATCAAGTGACACGAGAGAGCCCTCTTTGAGTTTATAAGGCCAGTGCCTCAGCTCTAAATCTGGTTGAAACAGTTACCTCTATCATTTGTCTATTCAGTTGGATAGATTTATGGAGTGCTAACATTCTGGCGTCGTTGTCGGGGACGAATTGAAAAAATTTCTCTGGGAAAGAACAACATGATTGAGTTCTAAGGTCTGAGAGTAGCAGACTCTTAGGCACATATTGGCTCTCTTCCTACTCTGGTGACTCCACACATCAAAGAATCAATTTGAAGTTTATTCCACTGGTAGAAGAATCCAAAAATTTGAATTTTCACTGGCGACTCCACTCTTAATGTAAAATCCAGATCCCAAAATGTTATTGGCAACTTCACTCAAATTTCAAATGCAGTTCAAATACTCCATTGGAAGATGAGATGCCTTGACATAGGTATGAAAAGGAATTATGGAAGAAAACAGGTACTTAAAATGGGATCTCCTCCAAAGCATTTTACTTTCTGTTATAAGTTACCTCTACTCCTTCCTTGAATATTCCAAACAAAGTTTTCTTTACCTACTGCATTCCAATAATGATCATGAGAATCTTGAAATTGTGTATCCTCCTCTTAAATTTGTACATGAATATCCTCACTGTATCAATGATTTTGATAAAAAAAATCCATTTGGGCCATGTGATGACCATAACCAAGTTGATGAGCCTCATGAAACCAAACCTGATATTCCACCTCTTGTACTTGATCCAACATCCTCCAAGACTCAACATAGATATAGACCCTTAAAATTACCTCAAGTCCTTCATTATTTTCCTCCTAATCACTATAAATACATGCCTGTGTTTGATGGGGAACCTGATGTCATCTCAGCTGAAAAACACATCCAAGGGTTTGAGCATGTTATAGAGTTGTTTGATATTGACCATGATGATGTTTACATGAGGGTCTTCTCTCAATCCTTGAAAGGGGACACCAAATACTGGTTTAAACATTTGCAGCTAGATACAATTAGCTCATGGGAGGAATTGAAGAATGTTTTTTTTTAATTTTTGGGGAAAGAATAAATCTTTGGAGCTACAACTTGCAGTGTTCTATGCCTTGAAATGGCAGGGAAAAAAAACTATCTCTGTATTCAGTAGAAGGTTTTCCATTATTTACTAAAAATTTCCTGAAGAGATTCAACCCACTAAAGTTGTTGCCATGCTCCATTATACAACAACTCTTCATCCAGATTTGTCTTTCCTCCTGAAGGAAAGAAGACCTAAGTCCTTACAACAAATGTTTAATGATGCCCAAGGTATTCAACACAACATCTAGGCATGTAAACAAATACAAAATGAGGGGTTGGGTGCTCAAGAACATGAAAGTGAATGTGAACAGAAAATAGTTGATTTGAGTCTTGAGAATAGAATTGACAATATCATGGGCCCTCTTAAAGTTTCAAATGCTTATGATTGCGATAAAAATTATATTCCACTTGTTAAAAGAAGAGGTGTTGTTTTAGCTTTTGATCCATCCCATGATAAGTAGGGGGCTGATTATTTTATATATTCTTCTGTAGACAGTCAGGAGTATGAGTTTGCAAACTAGTTTGTTGAAGAACAGATTAATGTTCCAAGTCTGTTCTTGTTAGATGACGTTGCATATGATGCTAATTTTCTTGTATATGACAAATATGAGGATGATCGTGATATTGAATACTTTCTTTTTCAGCAGTACAGTGAGGATAAAAATTTTAGATCGGCTGAAGAGAATTCTCTACCTTTTGATTTACTACATTCAAATTGTTGAAAGAGAATTCTCAGATTATTGTGGAGGAAAATGAATTTGTGCTAATGCAAAGTCACAACAAACCAACGACATAGATTAACAAGATATTGGAACACTCTTCTCAGGACACTTGATGACCCTATTCTTTGTTTTGAGGAAGACCTTGTAAATTCAGAAATATAATTATTGGTCGAAGACAAAGCTGAAAGTATGCATGTCCAGAAACCCAAAGAGATGGAAAAATGTACTTATGATGATACTAGAAAAAATGAAGGTTTTGGATCAGGTAACAGAACCTTGCCATTATGTTTTCCCTCATTCTAATTATTGAAACAAAATGTCGGTAGAGTTTCAAATTAGAGAATGTCCAAACATGGCATTGAAAGTGAAGAAAGTAGCAGGCTTACAGATAAAAACTCTCTCCCCTTGTGCATGAAATTTCAGAAAAAATAGGGATTTCTGACTATTTTCACAGTAGCATTGTTTTACATGAAAAGGTTGTCATCGTTGAAGAACACCAACTACACTAACATGCATTGAAAAATAATTACTTGGAAGCGTATTTCAATTCAGAATTCCAATCTGTGCTTAGTCATCATATTAAAGAAGAAGCAGATCAAGAGATTCGTATCGAAGGCCTTTTCCTTTCTCCTAGGACTAATGCAGATGTTCAACAACATTACCAGCAAGACAAGGTATTTCAAGGTTGCCTTTCTTCCCCTGAAAATGATGTGGTGATCCTATTTTTGAACAACCTAGATGTAGATGAAGATTTTGAAATTTCAACTATGGAGACTCTGAACGATGAGGAAACCCTTGTGGAGGAAGCTTACTCTTCTATCTTGATTCCTTAAAAGGAATCATTCCTCCATGAGATTCATGATCCCAAGACACATTATATTGAAAGGGTTTGCAATCAAAATCTACCAATAATAATGGATTACAATGAATCAATGTATGTACCAGATGTGAATCTTTTTACACCAAATGATGTTCTCCAACCATGGTTGCTTTATGACCCAGGAAATCACTACTACTAGACTTCTCAACAAATCTATGATTTTTTTAGAAGTCAACAAGTTGAATCACGTGAAAACAAAAATGTGGTGGAGGGAGTGAAACATGTTGATTATTTTGCATATATTTTAGAAGATCCATTTGCAATCCTATTGGAGGTAATAAAAAATCCAAATGTTTTTTATTTTTTGAGATTTGGATTGATGAATAATTTTTCGAATGAATTATCAGTCAACAGGATTTGGAGCAAGCTTGTGCGAAGTAAATAGACAGTGGATAAAATGCTTGCATGGTTACATTGGAATTTTGATTTCACTTGATTGACAGTTCATTTCAACAGTTAGGGTAGGTAGGAGTGTGCGAATAATATTGTTGGTCAAACATTTTTCAGTTTGGATTTCTAGTATTGTGTATAGTTAGATTTCAGCGGTGTATTCAGTATTCAGTATCCAGTTGAGAGAAGTGTGCAGAGTTTAGAATTCAGCAGACACCGGTGATATGGTAGAAGAAGGGTACACACACATGTTTTAGGATCAACCCAATGGATAAGGCACTAGTTATATGAGTTCTTTTCTAACTCACAGGGAGGATAGCATCCCCATTTGGAGCCTATGTTATCACCATAAAAATTCCTAGACAGGATCCAAGTCTCAAACATTTAGCAAGTACTACATCGTAGTGGAAGCATGATAGTTTATTTAGACAACCAGGACATATATGGTCACATATGGACAAATATAGCAGAGGCACAAAAGGTATAACTCGATAGATAGTCGATTGTGAAATGACCCAGATCAATGGTTGGAGCCCAGATTAGGCGATGAACTTGCACGAGACTTAACCATGTAAATTCGGACTAGGGAAAACCATTGTGGTTTTTAAAATGGACACGTGACGCCTCCAGAGATACATCGGGGTGAAAGGAGGTTTTCCTAAAACCACTTTCACAAAATTCTTGATGTCACATGTTTCAATACATCAAATCAAACACTCGTGGGGCGGGTGACAACTAGTCAGAATCACCCTGCTTCACTCATTCGGTAATTCACAACTGTATGATGTCAGGTGAACGCCACCATGTAACGAACTCGAATATTAATCATTTGAAATGGATTGGGCAAGCATGGTAAACCAACGTACTGTAGTCGATATTGTCAGTAATTCATAATTGGAACTCTATAAATACCGATTCTCAAGTATGGAGGCATCATTTCATCCATAAACAAAGTAATCTCCAATTTGATCAACTCTCTGATTTTTGTAGGAACATTTTGGTGTCCATGAAATTGGGACACATGGACAAAGCTATATCCATTGAAACCGGTCATTCAGGTAACATAGAAGATTTACCTACGAGTAAAAAGGAAAGGGTAATTGCACGTATATTAGCGACTAAATTCCACAGAGAACCTGCTATAGACTCTGGATTAGAAGTCAGGCTAAATACCATTATGAGGGATCTAATCATCAATAGGCAAGCTAAGCTACGAATTCTCGAGAAGAAAGAAACCATAGATGAAACGATTGAAAGTGTTGGAGAGAATCAACCCGTCTAGTTGGATACTCTAAAGGAGGAGATTGCTAAGCTAAAATGAATTCTCGGGTGAAGATAAGTACATCCCAGAAAGTTTTGGAAAAATGGCAACCTAAGGAAAGGGCCCCAGATACAATAGACCTGTTACTAATGGTCCCTTTAAAATAGGATAATTTTTACGTTAAATCATTCCTTTTTGTAACTTGTCTCTATTTTTAGAATTCTGAGGAATATATATATATATATATATATATATATATTATCTTGAGGATGTAGAAATCATGGAGAAAAGAGGAGCCTGCCCTCTGTGCAGGAAGACTTTTGTAAATTTTGGGGCTAGAATGAATATATAAATGCAAAAGTGGATTTTTTATTGTCTATGAAAAGATTCTAACTGGTGGTGATATGAGTCTTGTTTTCTTTCATAGTATGTGATTCATGTTATCCTATATTTCATTTTTTCCCTTTCATCTATTTAAATTGGAGATTTAGAGGCCTAGAATTCATTATTTGATGCTCTTGGATTAACAATTTATATTATGTTTTTCTCTTCTTAACTGATTCAGAATTCATTACTGTAATGCTCTGATGTAGTTATGTGTTTCTTTTTCTTCTAATGCCATTCTAATTTTCAAATATAAACTCAGACTCACTGCCTCATTTAACATGTTCCTATTAATAGTTCTCATGTTCTGACAATGCATTGTTCATTCCAAACTCCATGGCCCAAATGTCATTTTCATTTCTCCAGTTACTTTATTAAAAACCCCTAAAACAAGCCAAATCTAGCCACCAGTTTCCATAGATATATCAAGTGACATGAGAGAGCCCCCTCTGATTTGAGCAGGCTAGTGCCTCATCTCTAAAGCTGGTTGAAATAGTTACCTTTGTCGTTTTTCTATTCAGCCGGACAAATTTACAGAGTGCTAACACCACCCACGACTTGGAACATGCTGCCATTGTCCATGCCTTGAGGATGTGGAGGCATTATCTCATGGGAAAGAAATTTGAATTAAGGACAAACCACATTGGACTGAAGTATATTTTTGAGAAACCGACCTTGAATTCCAGGAAAACAAGATGGCTGGAATTTTTAAGTGAATATGACTTCGATGTCAAGCATATAAAAAGAAAGGAAAATAAAGTTTCTGATGCACTTAGTAGAAGAGTGCATCTCATGCATGCTACTGTTGTTAGTATGCATCAGTCAGACTTGAAGAGGAGAATTTTAGATGGTCTTATTATAGATTATCATTACCTACAGGTAAAGGAAAACTTACAACAAGGAAATGTACAACAGAAAATAAAGGAGTATGAGATAAAGGAAGACAAATTAATCAACATAAAAATAGAATCTATGTTCCTAGTTCTGGAGAAATGGGGAATTTGGTACTGAAGGAAATGCATGATGTTCCTTATGTTGGATATCTTGGTTACCAGAAAAAAATTACAGTAGTAAGAAGGAATTTTTTTTGGTCGGGTATGAAGAAGGATGTTGTTGATTACATCGCTCGATGTATGGAATGTCAGAAGGTGAAGGCTGAACATAGGCACCAACAAGTTTGTTGCAGCCATTGGCAATCCCAAAGAAGATATGGGAAGTGATCACCATGCATTTCATCACAGGATTACCCAAAACGAATAAGAAACATGATTCAATCATGGTGTTGGTTGAAAAATTAACAAAGGCTGCTAATTTTGTGCCTGTGAAGACAACACATACAATGGCTAATTGTTTAAGGAAAATCTCCTTGCGGACAGGTAGATCTCCTCAAAGAGATAGAATCTTAACTCTAAGACAGAAAGTGATTATCATAGTCACTGATTTCCTTTTAGATCTAGGTGGACTAGTGTGTGAGGAGGAAGGAGAAAAGAAGTACCTTTTACTGGTGTTTGTCCTTGCACGCTCCGAGTTGAGCTCCAATCTTTCTCTCCTCGATAAGCCCTGTAGACAAACAAAGTACGACCACTTCCTACTCTATCAAGATTAGTCTAAAATAGGTCTATCTACTAAAGAGATAAATTCATGTGAGATTGAACACAAATTAGAAAGAAACAGGACAAGCAAATTATATTAATGAAGACAAAACATCGCTTACAGCCATATATGAATTACAGCAGTTTCGTCAAGTCCTCCTTATCTAACCCTTTCTCAAAATATCCACGATCCAAATGATGATAGCTTCACTGATTTCTCCCTATGAGATCATAGGTCTCTTGTGTTAGAAAAATAGGACCGCAGAGCAATAGAATAAAACAAATGTGGAAACAAAACACAAAAGATACACAATACAAGAGAGACACAGATTTACGTGGTTCACCTAGTGTGGGCTACGTCCACCAGAGAAATTTCCAGGTCCTTCCTTTATTATTATCCAGCAAATGAAGGGATACAACCTACAGCAAAACCTGTTGTAACTTCCTCTTCTTTCTCTCACTGTCTCCTCTCTTAGAATACAATATTCACCATCAACCATAGTTGCAATACATTTCCCTCATAAAAGAGGGTTGCCTTCTAGGGAAAAAAACCCTAACATAATCTCTACCATTAGATCTGCGACCTTATAATGAACGGTTCAGGTTTACAATGAAATTATAATATACTTTTATAAGGCAATTTTTCCTTCGGGGGCTTCACCCCCGAACCCTCAATTTCCCCCAGACCCCGCAGAGGGAGTACCCCCCCTCTTTACTCCCTCGAGTTGAAGAGTGTACATACTTTTGGGGTGTAAATACTTCATGGGGTATAAACATGGATGAAAGAAAGCACCTCTGAATCAGGAAGATAATCAGGCTCCACAACCAACATCTTGCTGCCAAATTATCTCTGTTCCAACACCACTTATAAGATCATAAGTTTGGTGTGATTCTCCTTTTCCATTCCCCTTTCACCATTATAATGCTTGCTTATATAGCCTTGGAGAGGCTTAAAAAATTGAGATATCCTTGGGGAAGTTGAGGATTTACCTCCTTCAGTTGAGGATCTGCCCTAAGATCATGGATGGACTAGGGATTCGAATCCAACATCCTTCCAAGAATGAAAGGATACTTCCCCCATTCATCTCAACAACTTAACTACTGCCCAGAATAGGTAGCGCTCCCTCAAGAGGGCCATCAGAGCACTGTAGCACTCCCTAGTAGGCTTAAGGGGGGCACCAACACTCCTAAAGACACCAACTCTCCCTTAGAAAGGCCAAAGGAGATTTATAACACTCCCATACAGTGTAAGGGGGAGCACTAGTGCTCCCAGAAGAGGTATAGAGGAGAAATCTCCTCTAAAACTTAGTTTTTGAGGTGCTTTTAGATGGAAGAAGGTTTGTAAGCCTGCTGACTCACTTCTCCTCTTCCAAATCAAGTGTTTGAGGTGTTTCAAACGTCCTTCTCATGTCGTTATAGGCATGACATAGGCATGATGGTAGTATGATTTCTTTAACACTTGCGACACTTGTAATAAAAATGTGACACTTGCAACCTTTGTAATGACAACACTTGCGACACTATCAAAGTGAGTATTTTTTATGTGTAACAGATTGCCCCCCAAAGTATGAACTTAGAAGACGAGAACTGATAACTAAAATTCTTTGTAGACTTTCAAGCAAGGGTATAGATGTAGAGAACCTGACAAAAGCTGCACATAAACATCCAACAAATATTATGACATGTTTTGAACCCAAGGCAGGCATACCT